>CAUYMX010023152.1:0-14943 GCA_963573855.1 Lepilemur septentrionalis
CTCAAGGTCAGGAGTTCAAGACCAGCCTGAGCAAGAGCGAGACCCCGTCTCTACTATAAATAGAAAGAAATTAATTGGACAACTAAAAATATATGTAAAAAATTAGTCGGGCATGGTGGCGCATGCCTGTAGTCCCAGCTACTTGGGAGGCTGACGCAGAAGGATCGCTTGAGCCCAGGAGTTTGAGGTTGCTGTGAGCTAGGCTGACGCCATGGCACTCTACAGCCCGGGCAACAGAGTGAGACTCTGTCTCAAAAAAAAAAAAAAAATATTATTTATCAAACAGCTATACAAAGGCACCAAAATTTCTAAATGGGCCAGGATTTCTGTCCCATGTTCTTCCACTTTCATCTCCCTAGGCACCACTTAAAAAATAACTTAATTCAGTCATAGGCTAGGCTGTCATTGTCTTTGCACTTGGATAGGTTTATTAGGGAATTATTAACTTCCTTTCTCTTAACAAGAAGTGGAAAAGGGTTTCTGTTATATCATGTTCTAAGGATTTTTTCCATAAAGATTTTAATTTGTTTAAACTCTTGCATTACTTTCTTAGTGAAATATTTATTTCCAGGTTTGGAAAATGAAATTGGATTAGTTTAAATAAGCAGAGAAAAATATGATTAAGTAATTCATGCAAAGTCATTTTGTTAATACTCACTAATATATTAATTTGTCAGGTGTTGCTGGCAATAGGAAGAGATCCTTGCACAAGAAAAATTGGCTTAGAAACTGTGGGAGTGAAGATAAATGAAAAGTAAGAAAAAGTCTTTATTATGCCATATTGAATACTACTTTGGTTATTTACTGCATTGACCAATTCTAGAGTTAGATTCTTAAAGTTAATTCTTACTGTAGTTAGAGAGGTCCCTTTTTATGTTTAGAAAACTCTTCTTCCAATGCCATTCACATTAATATTTCCCCTTCCTTCCTCCCTCCCTCCTTCCCTCCTTCTTTCTTCCTTTCCTTCCTTCCTTCCTTCCATTATAATTTAGTATTCTCAGTTTTAGCTACTATGTTACAGTTCTTCCATTCTATTTGTTACAGTTTTTCTATTTCTTTGATTTTTCAAAGTAGTGGCCAGAGTTGTCACTAAGCTTTTTAGTTCCTCTGAGCAATTTTGTTTTGTTTTTAATACGTTACAATATTGCCTTCAGCTGGAGTCACAGTTTTGGGCTTCCTTCGGAGAAAGGGGATTTTGTTCTGTTTTATTAATAGGGTAATTGATTATGATTTTTAACTGAATAAATTTACAGGACTGGAAAAATACCTGTCACAGATGAAGAACAAACCAATGTGCCTTATATCTACGCCATTGGCGATGTATTGGAGGACAAGCTGGAGCTCACCCCAGTAGCAATCCAGGCAGGAAGACTGCTGGCTCAGAGGCTTTATGCAGGTTCCACTGTCAAGGTGAGTGCGGAGGCTGTCATCCACTAGATACTGTTAATAATACTCCCAGTTCCCTATTTAGGGGTAGTAGGGAAGTTTTCCAGGTCTTAAATAATTTAGTTATTTTGGTGATGGCATCCTAGATGTGCTTTGTAGCTGTATTCCAAATAAGAGATTATTACAGTTGCTCTTCATTTGTGACTTTAGTATAAAAATTGTTATTCTTGAAATTGCATTATGAGTAAGAAGAGCTTGATTAATCAAGTTTTGACACTGTTGTGTTCCACATACTCTTAATCATTGCATTTTACATCAGTTTTCATTATCACCAGTATAATTTTCTAAATCTTTTTATCACATCTAACTAATCTATAAAAGGATTTGGAGATTTAGGTAATGGTGCCAATGTGCAGAGCAGGTTAAACACTCTTCAGGCCTTGTTACCCTGTCCTTGCTGAAAAGTCTTTCCATCTTAGATTGCTGAATGTGTTTAATGTTATATTAATGTTTTAAGGGGATTTTTTAAAGTCAGTGTAGGAAATTGAAAGTCTTCAGTATCTTTCCTGGGACAAGATGGCCAGAAAAGAATAAATATAGCTTAACTTTTAAAAAGGACTCTGGAAACAGTAATTGTAAAGAATTTTGTCACTACCCATTTTCCTTGAGCAGAAATTGATTGGATTTCCTTTCAGCCCAATCATTGTGGATTGATTTCAGTTGGTTACAGTAATAGAAACCTCACAGAATCATGCTAGCAAAATTTATTTGTGACTTCAGGTTATTTTGGATTATAGCATAATAAAATCTTATATTTTGAAATTAACAGATTGGGGGTTAAAAAGATTTTGAATACCAGATTCATTGTCTAGGGAATAGCAGTTGGTTCATACTGCTATTTAGAATAAATTTAACAATACTGCCTCTTTTAGTTACATCTTGTATTTATTGTTACAATTGTTTAGTATCTGGTTAGACGAGAAAAGCTATTTAGAAATGTAGCTTAAGATTGAGGTGCATTTAATTTGTTCTTGAATTTGTATCTTTGTGATTTTCTAAACTAGAAAGAGATATTTTTATATACCAGTAATAACCAAAGAGTAAACATGCAAAAGGTTACACCTAAATAAATTTGAAATCATTATAGCACAGAATTCCTAAAAAAGAAATCATTAGATCTTTTCATCTCCTTTGGACATGCCTTCTGCATCTCAGCCATAATCTTAAGAGGACCTCTGTAAATCTTAAGAACTCAGGCCAGGTGCAGTGGCTCACACTTGTAATCCTAGCAGTCTGGGAGGCTGAGGTCAGGAGTTCAAGACCAGCCTGAGCAAGAGGCCTTCTCTACTAAAAATACAAAAAAATTAGCTGGGCGTGGTGGCACACTCCAATAGTCCCAGCTACTGGGGAACCTGAGGCAGGAGGATTGCTCAAACTCAGGAGTTTGAGGTTGCTGCGAGCTAGGCTGACAATACAGTACTCTAGCCAGGTGACAGAGCAAGACTCTGTGTCAAAAAAAAAAAAAAAAAAAAAAATCTCAAGAACTTTCTTTGTACAGGCAGCTCCATCCTGTTTGGTATTCTTCCCTATAGCTTCAAGCCACCGTGGCTTCCCTGACGTGTGATCTCTCTGTCTTCATAACTGGGAAGGACCACTGAGCTCTACTTGAGCCCCCTCTCCCTGCACTGAGGCCTAGAAACTAACTCTGGGCAGTAAGGTTTAACAGTATTAGGGCTCACCTAATTTGTTTCCCTTCCCTGTGGGATCACGGGCCTAAGCTGCCTTTTGGCCAATGTCTAAAAAGTTTTGCTTCATATTTGTCTGACTTTCTAGTTTGAAGCAGAAGTGTAAATCTGGTCCCTGATACACCATTATGGCTGAAAGTGGATGTCTGCCATTAATTTTATGTTACAGAATTCTAAGGATTTACGTTATTTTTAGAGAAAAAGGATATATTAATTGTTTCGGGGTGGGGGTCATATTTTAAAGATTTCTCTTCCTTGTTTCAGAGAGTGAGAATTGTATTTCTCATATTTTAAATGCAGAATGTTACTTAGGCTCAGCTCTATGTACAAATGTAACTGCTAGATTTTAACCAAATGGCATTTACAAACACATTTGGCATTCACATATTTTTTCATAGTTCACATTAGCATATTAAAGATTCTGAGAAAATCTGATAGTAGAGAATCCTCTTTATTTACTTAACTCAGCTTTTTACAATTTTGTTTGACTCCAGAACCCTTTTGTTGTCTACACCTATTAACATCATACCATAGGCTTTGAAAAATACTGTCAAAAGTGTTAACCTTTTTCTCTCTCCATGGTCTTCCTTTCGTTTAATGGCTGCATAGCATTACGTTGAAGGTATGTCCTATGGAACCACTTCCCAATCATTGGGATTTTAAGGGCACACTCTAACATTGCCACTATTGAGTACTGCAACAATACTCGATTAATACATGCAGCCTTTTCTGTATAATAAAGTTGTTATTAGTATTCTATTTCATAATATAAATATAGTAATATGTTATAATATATTGTTATGTATGTTAAATTATAATAGTATATTATCTATAATCTTACTATAGATTTCCAAAGATAGGTTTATTTGGCCAGAACTATAAAATGCTTTTATGGCTCTTATGCATTACCTGTTGATGTTTTAAAGAAGTCTTTTAATTTTTATCACTGATAATATGAGACTGTCAGCATTGAGTACCACCAGTATTGTTTTTGGCAGTGTTATTAAGGGGAAACAAAGTGTGTCATTGTTGGTAACATCAGTTAGTTGATAGATGGATGGAAAAGCCACATATGAATCTCTTTTTTTATCATCAGTCTTATCATACTTCAGACTTCTAAAACTTTTCTCCTAAGTTAATGATTCTCAATGTTGTACATTAATTAATATCTGGGATTTGGATTTCACATGATTTGTGTAGAAATTAATTAGTTTACTTTCCTCTCTCAATTTGAACTTCTTTGAGTATACTTTTTTTTTTAAGTTATAACTCTTCTATTTTTAAACAGTGTGACTATGAAAATGTTCCAACAACTGTATTTACTCCTCTGGAATATGGTGCTTGTGGCCTTTCTGAGGAGAAAGCTGTGGAGAAATTTGGGGAAGAAAATATTGAGGTAAGTTCTCCTTTTTTAATTTTCTCCTATATTAAATTACTACTATTTTTTTCTTCAAAAATTTCAAGTAATTTAAGTGTACAGGAAAGTTGAAAAATAGCACAAAGAGCTTCCATACACCCATTATCCAGATTCAGATACTATTAACATTTTGCTTATACATTTTGCTTTGTCTTAAATGCTTTTTATATTCTCCATTTCTGTGTTTGTGTGTATTCTTTTCCCCCCAAACATTTGAGAGTAAGTTGAATGTTCCTTTACCCCCAAATACTTCATTGTGTATTTCCTATGAGCAGGACATTTTCTTATGTAACTACAATGCAGTTACCACTTTTAGGAAATTTAATATTAATACTAATATCTGATTTATCTTCCATTTTTTGACCCAGTAATAGTTCCTATTACATTTAAAACCACATTTATTGGTTTATTTTGATTATTAAAACAATATTGTTGGAAATCTGAAGAATATAAGAAAATGAGAAGAAGAAAACTAAAAATTAACTACATTTCTACTGTTCTGACTGGTAGTATTACAATTATCAACATTTTCTTTCAGTTCTCTAAAAAACCATTATCTATGTCTGTGCTTATAAAAGAGGAGAAATGAAGTGTAGTAGTTCTTTTAAGGGGTGCTATACTATAATTTGTTAAGCCATGCTTTTATTAATTAGGTTGTTTATAGTTTTCACTATTATAAGTAGAATGATGAACCTCCTTATAATTCATTTTTTTATGTCTCTGATTATTTTTTGAGGATTTTTCTATCAAAAAGTATTTAACTTTTAAGTTTCTTAATATATATTCCACATTTCTTTGTAGATTAACTTTAAAATTTACTTATTTTCTTATAAAAGTAAGAGTGTTTGAGTTGAAATTTTGAAGAATGTAAGGGAAAGAGGAAACAACTCCAAATAGATTTATGTCTGTAACAGCAATTGTTAGCAATTTGGGGTAATTAATTTTTTTCTATATATTTGTGATACTAAACATTACATTTCTATAACCCACATTTATTTTAAAAAATGTGTGTTGTATTATAACGTAGAAGAACACTTATTTTGTCTTTATAATCAGTGTGCTTTTAAAAGGTAGCCAATCAGCCAGGCTGATGGTTGACATTTACATTCCCAGCACTATGGGGGGTTGAGACAGGAGGACTGCTTGAGCCCAAGAGTTTGAGGTTGCAGTGAGCTAAGATGACACCACTGCACTCTACCCAGGGCAACAGAGTGAGACTCTGTCTCAAAAAAAAAAAAAAAAAAGGTAGCCAATTATGTTTTGAACTAAGGCTACAGTGGAAGACAAAAAAAATCCTTTTAGTCACCCATGGGTTGTATCAGTAAGGATATCTGTCCTTACAGTTTTCCTTCCTCCTGCTCTCCCTCCTTCCTTCAATGCTTTTGGTGAATAATGCCAAAGGAAATGTCTTTTGGGAGCATTAAGCAAGAGAACTAGATAAGTGCTGTGATTGTTCCTGGCGTTTTATTTGTTTCTTGTACAAGTTGTCATTCCTATAAGGTAACAAAATAGTATTGAGGGAGGTTTTTTGAGTGAATATGTGTTCGTGTGTTTTTAATGCAAGACAGCAAGTAATTACATGGCTTCTTTTTCTCATTCCCTTGTGTTTTTTTTGTTGTTGTTGTTATTAATGTTTACTCTTTGGAGGTTGAGATATATGTAATTAAGATTCGAGCTTATAGCAAAAGTGTCTGACATCATGGAGTTTAAAGTCATTTACGTTTTGTAATATTTAGTCCGTGAGTTTTATTGTTTAATGAACAGCTAATTATTAAAGAGTCCCCACTGTCTTTCACCATATCTAATGTTTGACAAACTGCTTAAGATTATGGGTCTGAATTGTGCTTATATCTTCTTAGGTTTACCATAGTTACTTTTGGCCATTGGAATGGACAGTTCCATCAAGAGACAACAACAAATGTTATGCAAAAATAGTCTGTAATATTAAAGACAATGTAAGTGCGATTCTCACTTAATCCTTTCCAATAATTTTATTTAGATTTTAATATGTAGTTCTGTTTGACACATGTGGCATTCCTTCTATATTTTACCTGTTGGGCTTCCCAGCTGTGTGGACATCATCAGAGGGCAGGACCTTGGTTCTGCTGTTTGCTGTCCTCTCTCTCCACTGGCACAGGACCCTACCCGTAGTCAACAGGTGGTTAAAACTTCTCGAGTGAAGGAACCAAAGTCACAACTTGAAGAACTATCTGTGTTTGTGTTTATAAAAGAGAGGAAATGAAGTCATTGTCTATCTAAAAACAATGAACAAAAAGAACAGGAGTGATGCAAGTTTGATCCTCAGCAACTGGCACTAATGAGAAAGAGCTCTTAATTGGGTTCTGATTTAAGATTTCATTGCCTGCTGATACATGTAACACCTGGCAGCTGAAGACCCGTGGGCAAACTCCTTCACCTCACAGGGTTTGTTTCATACCTACAAAATGAGGGATTGAATAAATTGGTATTCTCCAAATTTTTTTGACTGCTGCCACATAGTAAGAAATACATTTTTTACGTTGTAACCTGTAGCACATGTATGTAATATGCATACTGTCTTTAAGTATTGTATTGAATCTTATGAAACTAATATTGTTTCGAGCTCCTGACCTTGAGCGATCCTCCCGCCTTGGCCTCCCAGAGTGCTAGGATTACAGGCGTGAGCCACCGTGCCCGGCCTGAAACTAATATTGTTAACTTAGCTGGCACATTACCTTAAAAATGCCCTCAGTAAAAATGTAAACAGTGCTAAAGAATCCATATGCTAAAAGCCTAATAAACTCTGATAATTTTTTATCTTGAGATTAGAATATAATTAAGCCATGTATCCTGTTTAGAAACTACTGCTCTAGACAGTAGCATAGTTGCAGGTTGTTTTTTGTTTTTTGTTTTTTGTTTTTTTTTTTTACAGAACCCAGGGTTTTAGAAAACATTTCCCTGGATACGCTACGACTGAATATATTTAGACCTAAGTTTTGTTAATGTCACTTCTTTAAACAAAAGGAGAAAACACCAGGTATTCCCTCACTGGCAGTCTGTTAACTGCCTCTAGAGACTTCAGTTGCACATAGCAATCAATGAAACCATGAAAGTTTCCTTCATATCAAGCAAATCCACTTTAACCGTATGTGATTATTTTGTCCTCCTTTCACTGTTATATTTGTTTAAATGGCATTGCTTGTATAACATGGAAAATAGTTTCACTACCAGTAAACCTGCCTTAATTAAAATAGTTGAGGTCATAAGTAGGGTGATACTATTTTCAATTATTTTCATAAATAAAGATAGTAGTAGAGAAGATGAATATTTATCATTGCTTTTTTGTCATGAGCAATCTGATGGAAAAGCATGCTTCTAGAACTTGACTATTCTTGGGGCGTGCTTTATTTGTTTTGAGTCAATCACTTGACTTCATAGTGTCTAAAAGTCCTCGATTTTAAATAGTACTTAGAATGTTTGTTGTCTGCTGGCTTTTGTTCTGTGCTATTTGTTTACATAAAATATTTAAAATATACATAAAGGTGGGGAAAGTACCCACCATCCAGATTCAATAAACATTAACATTTTTGCTGTATTTACTTCAGAGCTTTTGTCTTGTAAGAAAGAAATCATCATAGATGCAGTTTATAATAACTTATACTTATTAGGCATCTATTATGTACTATGTATGCTATGTAGACATCTACAAATATTAACTTATTTAATCTTTACATAATCCTATGAGGTCTGTGCTATTGTTATTCTCATTTTATAGATGAGGAAACTGAAACACATGGAAGTTAAATAATTGTGTTCAAATCATTTGCCTATTTAAGGGCAAAGCTAGAAATCAACCCCAGGCAATGTAGATTCCATGCTATTAATTATTATCCTATGCCAATGTAGTCTTTTGTTCCTGTTTAGAAACTAATTCCCTAGAAGCAAAACTGTTCTAAAGTTGGAGTGTCTCTCATGTTTATGTTTTCATGTTTGCCCCCTATGTTTATGTATGCATAAACATTATACACTATATTGTGGTTTAATTATGAGTGGCATCATCATTGAATAAAAGTCCTGTAACTTTTTTATATCATTATTTTTTGAGACCATTCCTATATTATTACATGTAAATCTAGTATATTTTAAATGTGTTATAGTAGTTTATCTTACAGATAGCTATACTTCATATCCTGAACCCCCTTGATTATCAAGGTGAATAATGTGTAAGAGTATAACATGGAATATATCACAGTACTCAGACAGCGGAGTGACCTCCTGATTGTTTCCAAGGAGTGATGGAACATTTGATAAGCTCTGCACCCTAAAGCCTGGGTTGCCTCATGAGGAAATGGGGCTACTTAATCTAGTTTAGTCAGAGTCAGCTCTGAACAGTATATTACATCAGATTTCTTTGCTTTTGGCAGAGGTAGTCTGAGTTTGAGATTTAGAATTTATCCAAAATAATTCTTACATAGATATTTCATAGTTGCCAAACATTTTTCTTTCATTTTCAAATTGCAGCAGTCTTAAAAGTATCTAATTGCACAATCTACACCCAAACCTTAGTTAAAATCATTTTGTAATTTGAATGACTGCCCTTAAATGTTACAGCTATCACAGATCATCTACATGGAGCTGAGACAACCAAATACAGAAAACAAGGATACCACTGTCCTTTGGTAGTATTTTCCAGAATATTTTGGTGGTTAAGGATCTGCAGATATCTTTGCCTTTATATTTTTCCTCATCATCACTCACAGCTGGCTCCTGTCTCTTCCTTCCTGCTTGAAATGCACATCAAGCTCTCTGTATTGCCCCATGTTAGGAAGTCTTCAGCCTAAATATTTGTTAGCAGCAAGCATTAATTTAAGTCTGTCTTTAGCCATTTCTGAAATAGATTGTTTAGAATAAACTGGGGAAATGTACTCTAGGCTGTGTAAAAAGAGAAGGGGAAAAATATCAGTTTAATTGTATTATTTTATTTTATATCTTAGGAACGTGTTGTAGGATTTCACGTACTGGGTCCAAATGCTGGAGAAGTTACACAAGGCTTTGCAGCTGCACTCAAATGTGGACTGACCAAAAAACAGCTGGACGACACAATTGGAATCCACCCTGTCTGTGCAGAGGTAGGTTACCTACACTTCCACAGCTCCATTTAAAAGTTCAGGATATTGCTTAGCTTCTAAGTGGCAGATCTAGGATCCTGAAACTGGTGTTCTTTCTGCTGTACTCAGGCTACTTCTGTATCTCCTGACAATTTGATAATGATTGAGAATACCTCGAAAGAGGGCCTTGTCTCTAAAAATGAGTTTTCTGTTTCCAGTATTTATTGCTCTTGGTATCCAGTGGAGACTTCTATCATGCTATTAAATAGTAAAAATGATAAGTGTGATTTATAGAGATGTGCTTTAAATCATTTATTTATCATGTTTCCTAAATTTTTATGGCAGTTAATAAATAATACCATTCATACCCAGAAAAGCGTCAATCTTAGTTATTCCAGAGCTACTCTGAGACTAAATGATGTTTGCCTGTTCAGCTTTTGGTATCAAAGAATGAGATTTGAAAGTGATAGCTTTTAAAAGATCAAGCAAATGACAGTAGAACTGGAAATTGACCAATCTAGGCCTCTGGGTTTCAGTATTTCTTCGCTGTTAGTGATCATCCAAGAATTGAATGTTAACTACATAGGAATGGTAAGCCAAAAATGTGTCTACATTGGAGAACTTGGTGAAGGTTGAGAGGAGGCATATACCAGCTTAGATAGGGAGTTGAAAATTGCAGCTATAATACTTTCTACCTTAGTCAGTGGTTTCCAAGGTGTACATTGTGTTTGCACACGCACACATGTGTATGTGTGTGTGTGTGCACATTCTTGCCATATTTCATTCAGCAACTCTCTAGCTGGTAGGTCTCTGTTCCCAATTGCCCTTGTACAACTGAACTCTGCTGAGTATGTGAAATGTCAGCTCTATGACCTGGAAAAATGTTTCAGCTTTCTTTTGCTTTGCCTTCTCTATGATTAAGAGTGGTATCCTCTTCTGTTATATATTAATATGCACCTGACTGGGATGGAAGCATAAAGTATTAACATGTTAGGAGATTGGTGCATTATTCATAGAAAGCTGCTGTTTTTGTGAAGTAAATCAAACAGCTTCAAAGAAATATAACATAAAAATTGAAGAGTCTAGACTAATGATCTTAAAGAATGTGTGATAGGTCTTTCATTCAGTGTAATGACTCAGGCTACTGATGGGGAAGGAGCCAATTAACTTCTCTGTTTTGAATACATTAGTTTTCTAGGGCTACCATAACAAAGCACCACAAACTGGGTTGCTTAAAACAACAGAAATTTATTCTCTCACTGTTCTGAAGGCTATTAAGTCGAAAACCAAGTTGTCAGCAGGGCCTATGCTCCTTCTGAAGGTTGTAGGGGAAGGATCCTTCTTTGCCTCTTCTAACTTCTGGTAGTTGCTAGCAATCCTTGCCATTCCTTGGCTTGTAGATGCATCGCTTCAATCTCTGTCTCCTTTGAATGGCCTTTTCTCCTGTATGTCTGTCCAAATTTCTCTCTTCTTTCTTATAAAGACACCAGTCATTAGATTAGGGCCCACTCTAATCCGACATGACCTCGTTTTAAGTTGATTATGTCTGTAAAAACCCTATTTCTAAATAGGGTCACCTTTATAAATACAGTGGGGGAAGACTTGATCATATCTTTTAGTGTGGACACAATAGTGAGTGTATTTTAAAAATGTAGACCCCTGTCCAAGTCATTTATGAGCTACAACAATGACTTCTGATAGAGATGAAGGAAAACATAATTTCCCAGCTTATATATAAGAGTGTCTAATTTTTTGGTCTGAATTCAGCTCTCACTGGGCTAGTTGAAAGAAAGACTGCTGAGTGCTGGACTCTGACCGCTCCACTCAGCCATGCCGTGCTGTGATCCAGCAGCAGTGCGCAGCAGCATCTGGCAGGATGACTGCTGGCGGGGCAGAAAGACGCTGTGAGGAGGCAAGGTGTCTCCTGACGCCCTCAGAGGTCAGCCAAAGGCCTGTTCTCCTTGGTATACCTGGCACATTTGCTGCTATGCATCTCCATCTGTTGGGCCTCTGATGAAGCTCAGAGGCTGAATGTTCTGGTTGCTTTGATAGGACTTCGATGTTTTATTTTTCCCAAGCTGGTGGCTGATTACAAGATAAAAAATTGGATGATATCTCACTCTGAACACGTTTGTTGTGAAGTTATGTACACAGCACTGTGCTTGGCAGCAGGGTTACAGGGAGATTTAAGATAAGCTTAAGAGTGGGTGAGGCAGATGGATGAAGTGCCAATTACAGTTCAGTGTGATGAGTCCCAGGATTGGGGTAGGGTACTGGGGGCATCTGTGTGGTCTTTGGATCAGGGATTCCTATGATCTGTTTTTTACTCACAGAACACTTCCAACACCAAATATGTGGGTTTTTTCCTTCCACGAACACCAGTTCTCCAACTTTCCAGATGCTAGTTGGATGTCCGTCCTACAATGTAATTTAATCCTGACATTAATTCCCTGTGGTTAGCATCCAATCCCACAAGTTAAGGGCTCAGTTCCCATAAGACTGCCCCCACTGCCCCCACTCCAGGCCTCTTATATTTCTCATCAGACAGCTATAAAGTCAAGGGGTTCCCTTGACCCCCTCCTCAGGTTTGATAAATTGCTAGAACTGCTCACAGAACTCAGGAAAACACTTTGCTTACATTTACTGCTTTATTATAAAGGATGCAACTCAGTAATAGCCAAATGGAAGGCAAATGGGATGGGGGAGTGGGACAGAGCATCCGCACTCTCTCTGGGCAAGCCACCTTCCCAGCACCTCAATGTTCACCAGCCTGGAAGGTCTCCATACCCCTTCATTTAGGGGATTTTATGGAGATCCCATTATGTAAGCATGATTGATTAATCATTGACCATTGGTGATCAACTCAATCTCCAACTTCCTCCATAGAGTTTGGTGGGGGAAATGGGACTGGAAATTCTACCTCTAATCAGATGATTGGTTCTTCTGGCAACCAGCCCTTACAGTGAAGCTGTCCAGAGGCCCACCAAGAATCACCTCGTTAGCATAAACTCTGGTGTGATTGAAAGGGGCTCATTTTGGATAACAAAAGATGCTCCTCTCACTGTTATCACTCAGGAGATTCCAAGGTTTTTAGAATCTCCCATGCCAGAACCCAGGGACACATACTCTCCTTATATCACAATATCACAGGGATACTGGGGCAGGATGATTCTGGAGGGAATTCTTACTTAAGACTGCAAGAATGTGATAGCCAGTCAGAGGGAACGCTGTATAAAAGGCCTGGGTGAAGCGAACGTGGCTCATTCAAGGAACTAAAGAAAGACCCTCAATGTTGCTATAGCTTGACGAGCTTAGAGAGAGGTAAAAAGTTATGCTAGAGAAATAGGTGGGTAACAATGATCTTGTAAACCAAGGAAGGGTATTTTGACTACATTTGGGGCATTGGAATTCAGCTGAGAGGTTCAAAGCAAGGGAGTAACACGGTCATCATTGTTCCAGGAGACTCCTAGCTACGTTGCGGAAGATAGACTGGAACAGGCAAGTCTAGTCGCAGATCCAGTTATGAGGCTGATGAAGTAGACTGGAGAGGAGACGACAGTGGCCTGATTGTGGTGGTGGCAGTGGAAATCAAGAGACATTGTATTTGAGATAGAGTTGATAGTACTTGCCCACTGACTAGAAATGGCAAGAGGGAAAGACTGAGAATGACTCAGGTATGTGGCCTGAAGTAGGAAGCAACGGCAGCAAGAGCAGGCTCGAGGGGACTGATCGTGACAAGAGTGCTGACGTGTGTGAATGCCTGCGTGTTAACTTAGTCCTTAAGAGAACCCCATTAGTGGGTGTGAATAGTATCTCCATTTGACTGATGAGGAAACTGAGAACAGAGGGGTTGGTTGAGTAACCCACCCACGGTTACACAGCCTGGCAGTGGCCAAGTGGGATTCAAATCCAGGCAGGGCAGCTCCCGCAGCACCACACTGTGCAGGTGATACTCCACTTCACTGAGCAGCCTGCGATATTTGGCATAGAATTAAAAAATGGAAATGATTTCTTGGTGGCAACATAAGTGTAATGGAGAGACACAGACCTGGGTTGTAATCTCACTCAGCAAATTCTTCTCAGACGGTGCCATATAACCCAAGTTTTCCAAAGGTTAAGTTTCCACATTAAATAAAATAGAGACAATATTTAACTTTAGGATTGGTTAGAAATGCTATATGTAAAGCATGTTAGGAGAGTTCCTGGCATTAGATAGTCAATAGCTGTATTTGTTGGCTGTTTTTTTCCCCAGAGTACTTCATCATAGAAGAGTGGATTGACTAAAAGGTCATCATTGTATTACTTTTACTGGGAGGTGGAGAGAGATGTATATTTAGGAAAGCTCCTCAGGTGATTGTTTTTTACCCCTACCTGTTTAGCAAATAGATTTTTAAAAAACCAAAGGTTTCTGACTCCTGATTATGGGAATTTAAAAAAATTAGTTTATCTTTAATTGACACATAATAATCACACATACTTTTTAGGGTACATAATGATGTTTCAATACATACACTGTATAGTGATCAGATCAGGGTAAGTAGCATATCCATCATCGTAAACATTTATTATTTCTTTGTGTTGGGAACATTGAATGAATGTTCAATGTTCCCAACACAAAGAAATAATAAATGTTTACGATGATGGATATGCTACAAATGTTCAATTTTCAAGTAGCCTCTTCTGGCTACTTGAAAAATATTATTGTTAATATTATTATTGTTGTTGTAACTATATTATTGTTAACTATAGTTATCATACAGTGTTATAGAGCTTACTCCTCCTATCTAGCTGTGATTTTATATCCTTTAACAAACTCTTCTTATCCTCCCTTCTCCCACCCTACCTAGCCTATAGTAACCTCTGTTCTACTTTTTACTTCTGTAAGTAAACTACTATAGTCACTGCAGAGGACAGTATGGAGGTTCCACAAAAAACTACAGACAGAACTACCATAGGATCCAGCAATGCCACTAGTGGGTATTTATCCAAAGGAGATCTTTTTTTAAAGCTTCTTGATGTAGGGAAAGATCTCATTGGTGGGCCAGGCACGGTGGCTCACGCCTGTAATCCTAGCACTCTGGGAGGCCGAGGCGGGTGGATTGCTCAAGGTCAGGAGTTCGAGACCAGCCTGAGCAAGAGCGAGACCCCATCTCTACTAAAAATAGAAAGAAATTAATTGGCCAACTAAAAATATATAGAAAAAATTAGCCAGGCATGGTGGCACATGCCTGTAGTCCCAGCTACTTGGGAGGCTGAGGCAGGAGGATTGCTTGAGCCCAGGAGTTTGAGGTTGCTGTGAGCTAGGCTG
>CAUYMX010023154.1:0-42048 GCA_963573855.1 Lepilemur septentrionalis
AAGTTTTTTCAATTCTGTTTCTTCTGTATAAATACACCCTCTAAAATAAACTCGGGACAGTTGTCTTCAAAAGCGCTGTCCTCCTGTTCCCATCTTTTTTTTGTCTGTCGTTTCTTATCCTCACCCCCCAACTCCAAGTGCTGCACGTCGCCCGCTGGCTCCGGCATTCACCTTAACTTAAGCTGATGTGAGATGAGACACACCCCTTCCTCTGCACAGTCAGGAAGCATCACCCAGAAGAGGTTTCCTATTCCCCCTTGGGTCTTCAGACATTCCTGCAACCCATGGACCAGTTTCCTCCTTTTTGGAACAAGCCCTGAGCCTCATTCTCAGAAGGAAGAAAAGATTAAAAATAAAGAACACTGTTATGTTAATAAAGACCTTTAAGAGAGAAAAAGAAACAACAAGGTAAAGTTCTAACGCTGTCCAAATCTTGGAAAGAAGGCTGCAACATTTCTACAGAGTGGTCTGGGACTGGGCCGTCCTGGTGTGCTGGCCATGCGCTGAGCCCCCGGGTCTACTGGAGGTCCCAGGGTCCTTCCAGGCCCTCCTGTCTCTCCCATGGTGGGGGCCCCTCCTTCTCTGGTCTCAGAAGGAACCCGTTTTTATTTTTCCTCTGCATCTTTGGGTCTGTGTCCACGTCCCCACATTTCTAAATAATGTGCGTTTGGTGCAGTTTCTTGAGTGGATTCCCTGGGAGGTGAGACAAAGCTTTTCCATCCCCACCCACTCCCCCAGGGCCACCCCTCAACTTTTCCTCTAGAGCTATAGCATAGTTGTCTTTTAGATCATTATTTTACGTGAGTATGTTTATGTAGGACTCGCTTTTACTCTCTCCTAGTATAGAGTACTATACTAGTACTATAGTAGTACTAGAGTACTATACTAGTCTGTCATTATTCTTGGGGTGGATGATTATCTTTTTTATTTCATTATTATTATTTTTTTATTTAGCTATCATCGATTGATCTAAAAACTCTCTTCCAAAAGTGTAAGTCTTGCCATATATTCAAATCAAAATTACTGTTTCCCGTATAGCTTACAAGAACATATTTTTATTTCCTTGTTCCTCCATACATTCTTAGTGAGCTCAGTTTCATCATTTTAAGAGCTTCACCCATCCTAATCATCTTCACACAGCCAGGAAGGGCACTTATGACAAAAAATGCATCAAAGTGTTTCACGAAGGCCTTCCCTGCAACAATGGCCTTGATTCACGGTCTGCTATTTCGTGACCCAGGGCTGTGGTTTTCTCCTGCTGTTTCTTGAGAGACTGTGTTCTCAACAACCACCTCCGTTTATGTTAAGAGAAGATCCAAGCTTATTTTTCTTCGATAATCTATTACATCTTACTTCATAATGGTATTCAAATTATTTATGCAGAGGTGGCATTTTGCATTTATTTTCTTCGTATACTTGCTTTTCATTGAGGAGTATAAATGGAAGTGAAGCTTATGTATCTATTTTAAATTCACTCTGGTGTAAAAAGGAAAACAAATTTAGAATTTTGGCAGGTACTTAGAAGCAGATCTGCCCTCTTCACAGACTCCATTTTCTAATATAGTTCCGATATTTTTCCCTCGGAAATCTATCACAAAATATATTCATCCTATTTTATAAAGATTCTTTTTAATTTGCTTCATTTCCTACCACCATAAGGAGAAATATGGGCCCTTGTGAGAACTCTCTGCCACCCTGCCGGTTGGTCCCTGTAGCCTCCGCTGGGGGATGAGGGGGCAGGAAGGAGGGGCAGTGGGAGGGATGGGTGGGGGGGAAGCGAGATTCCTCCAAGACCTTCAGGTCCCAGCTGGGTGCCATGTGCTCCTGACTGCACACGCAACCGGGATGAACGTGTGTCACCCACATGGCTGGCACCTGTGCTTCAGTAGTGAGATTCAAGCTGTTTAGCGCCTCCTGGGAAATTATTGGTCTGATGGAAATAGCCATGAGAAACACGGTGATTATACATTGACTGCTAGTGTTCTGATGGTAGGAAGAAGGAAAACAACCGTCTTCACCTTCAGTGAAATCCCCAGAGTGACACACAGAGTCCCTTATTGGAGCCACGGTAATTTCAAAGACGATACGTTCACACTGAGAAATGAGTCCAAGGTGTGTCTAGCAGCTTCCACACATTGCAAACTATGTGAAAAATGGCCAGTTGGCTCAGGTTGATGAAAATCATGATAATTTTTTTCACTTACTGCTCTGTGACAACAGCGCATAATTCTCATGGTTGCTAAGAGTGAATTTGATCCAGAAATTATTGATCAACATAAAGCTTATTTAAAAGACAATTGTAGTTATTGATGTTTCTTAATAGTCTCAAAACTCAACAGAAGTATTGGCACCTTAAATTTTGCATACAAATTTAATCAGAGCATATTCTCTAAATGAAAATAAAAACACAATATTGTGCCAGAAGTCAAGGCTTTTGAAATATTAATTTACTGATGCATTCGCACCAACTCTCAAACTTTAGTGTCCTGTCTGAGTTTAAGCTGGTGCAGAGCCTGGTGTGTTCAAAGAGGACAGTGTTCACAAGCTTTGTTTCTGGAACTGGTTTCTCCAAGAAAGTATGTTTGCAATCTGAGAAAGTAATTAAGCCATAAGTTGTAAAATATGTTAATTGTTTTAAATATTACATTAATTTTACAAAAAGCGTAATTGGGGAAAGAAGATGAGAAAGTGGCCCTGGGGTAGCCGTGTCCCTCGGGGTTGACTGGCTGTTCTCCAGAACGAAGGCGCCTGTCTATCAACACAACTTGTAATTTGCTGCAGGGACCAGTCTCATCCTGTTCTTCCGTCCTCACCTTCAGCAATCAGAATAGGTTCTCTAGACAGAAAATATGAATTTCCTTACATTTTAGTTATCATTATTCTTAAATTAGGTATTTCTTGCTACTGCATTTTAGTTTTTCCCATACCTATTTGGAAGACAGTTAAGTTGACACGAGTTCCTTCTGAACTCAGTCACTCCCACGACTCTTTCCATGGTCTCACTGAGAATCTACAAACCCACAGTTGGATTTCTGAAAGACATTCCAGGTACGGAGGGGACAGCATCATGTCCAATGCAGCAGAGATTCAGCCCCTGAAATGTTATTTACCAAATCACTGGCTGAATCTTATCACAGAAAAACAGGTTGAGTTTTCAAGCAGTTTTGAGAGGCGTCTAAAATTCCATATACGTGCCGAACCTTCAAATGCTTTTTTTTTAAATTTTATTTCAGCATATTATGGGTTACAAATGTTAAGGTTACGTATATTGCTCTTGCCCCCCTCCCCCCTCAAGTCAGAGCTTCAAGCCTGACCATCCCCCAGATGGTGGACATTGCACTCATTATGTATGTATATACCCATCCCCTCCTCCCCTCTCCCGTGCCCCACTCCAGATAAATGTTGTTCCTATGTGTACACTTAGGTGTTGATCAGTGAAACCAATTTGCTGGTGAGTACATGTGGTGCTTGTTTATCCATAAGACACTCTATAAGAAAGACACCTGCACTCGAATGTTATAGCAGCACAATTCACAATCTCCTGTAAATTTTTGAAGTGCCTTTCAGTTGTCAGTTGGTGGGCTCGTCTCAGCAGAGAGCAGTCAGCAGGGAGACGGCAGCACATGGGGGTATTTGGTCTCTGCCAGCGCTCTGTGGTCTGAGCCTCCAGGAACACGGACACGGTCACCTTGTAAATGCAGACACCCAGACGCCAGACTTTGTAATAGACACAGCACACAGTAGGTGCTTAGCAAGGTGTCTGCACTCACATGGGGCTGACAAGCCCCTTCCTGTAGGTCCGTCTCGTCCGGGCTCTCCCTGCAGGAAGACGGCCTCTGGGGTCAGACGCCTCTGCCCTCCGCGAGGTGGGGCTGGGGTCTGGGACTCGCCCCGATTTCGCACAGGAGTTAAGGGAGAGCTGTCCCAGGTAAGAAGCCCCGGGCCTCAGTTCCACGTAACCCCAGGAGCCTTGCCGATCGCGCTCCGCCTCGCGCTGGCACGAAGAGCAGAGGAAGGAGGTGGGACAGCGCGGGAAGGCGCTCCCTAAACTGAGGGCACGTCCCCAAGAGATGGAGGCAGAGGCCATTAATGGAAACTGGTGTGACAGGGCGCGGAGAACCCACGACCCCGGAAATGAGGGTGCAGCCCTTGGGTGGGCAGCTCCACGCGGGAGGGTCAAGTGGCGGGGAGAGGAGGTGAGGGAGGAAGGGGCTCCGCTGGCCCCGTGGCCGCGCTGTCTCCGCAGTGACCTGCCCGTCTGCGCCTGGCTGGGAGGTGGCTCTTGCTGGCGGGACGTGGTTCAGACAGGACATTTTGGACAATTCTTGCCTCTCCACATGGAGGATCAGAGCAAGTCCACCCTGCCCCTTGCCCGGGAAAGTCACCGTCACCTTGGACGTCAGCTGTGCTGCGCCGGACTCTGGTGACAGCAAGGAAGCATCGGGAAGAAGCAGTGACTTTCTCCAGTTGGCACAAGATAGAGATTCGGATTCACAGGGTTTGCCCTAGAGCAGTCTCAGGTCGCAAGAGCCCCTAAGAGAGCACCAGGGAAGTAAAGGGCAGACCATTTTCTTCTGAATGTTAACAAATGTGTTCTGAAGACTTCAGTCTGCCCTTTTTCCCACTGGAGCTGAAAGGCAGTGTTTTAGTTAAAGTAGCTGGTTTTTTTGGATTTATACGGAAACCAGACAAAAGGGCACACATCTGTCAGCCTGCCCTGAGCTGGCAGGTTCCAGCCCCCCCCGTCAGCAAGGCCTCCTGAGCCAGCATCTGGCAGCAGCAGGGGCACCTGGGCAGGTGTCCTAGACAGTGGCTGCGGGAGCTGGCCAGGAGCCAGCCCTGCTGCGTGACTGTCCTCGGCATTGACTGCTGTGCGTCGCGTGATCGGATGCTCCAGGGACATCTCCACAGAAAGGGTTCGTGTTTGTCCTGACAAGTATATTACTGGGTTTGGAACCTGCGCCAACAGAGGTGTCCATTAGGTTGTTCAGTACCCTGGTTCTGAAGCTACATAATTCTAAATTAGTTAAGTGAAATGATTTTTCCAATGCATCTGTTATTTTAAAAAATAAGGCAAAATTATTTCACACTGTAAATGATTCCTAACGAACCACCCTGGATTGTCTAAGTTGTGGCATCAGTGTTCACCTCTGTAGTTCAGAACTTTTGTCTTTGGTGGTTCCACGTTCCAGATGCTCAAGTTTGTCCTTGTGCGAAGAGAAGGAGAACGTGTCTGGCATCTGATGGATCTCACGCAGGTGTCTTAAGTCAAACGAGGATGTGCACCTGTAAAGGGCAAGTCTTTGGGGGACAGTAGGGATCTGTGTCAGTGTGGGGGGATCTGTGTCTCAGGGGCCCAGCAGGTGGAAAGTGGTGGGCAGCTGCTTACTCGGTCCCCAGGTCCCCATCCTGGTGGTTATGTGCTTGCGTAGCCCCTCTCCTATGTGTGGGATGGGCCATCTAAGGAAGAGAATATGGAAAAAGGGATGGGCATCATTTTGGAGACCAAAGTGTGGAAGACCATGGCCTCTATCTTGCCAGCACCCTCCCTCACTTTGATACGTCAAGATGCCAAGTTGGCCCTTGTGGCAGGAGCCGTGAGCCCCCGGGCACAGCATCCTGCCGAGAGCCATGAGCTGGAAGTCATCCCTGTCCCAGGTGACCCTGGAGGTGACCACAGCCCTGGCCAGCGTGACTTCAGCCTTGCAGAGACCCTGGCCAGAGGACTCAGCCAAGCAGTGCCGGATGATACGTGTGGTTGTCTTTAAGCGCTGCCTTTTGCTACACAACAACAGATAGCTAACACAACACCTGGGTCTACTCTTACACACGAACTGTGTGAATGATGTCTAGACATTCCAGTTGAGTGTGCATTTTCACAAAGTGTCTCTGATCTATTTCTTGGAGGACTCTGCCCATGTAATGCATCACGGCCGTCCTCTTCCCAGTAACACTGACTCTGCCCTTGCCACGGCTGCCACCTGCCATTGCCGCCAGCTCTCCTGGGATGGAAATTTCAAATTTGCTTCCCATTCTTCTCCCAACCCAAGAAGCAGATGCTGGCACCAGGCTTCTTGTACAGTCTGCGGAACCATGAGCCAAATAAAGAAACCTCTTTTCTTCATAAGTTACCCAGCCTCAGGTGTTCTTTTATAGCAACACAAATGGACTAAGACATGCCCTATACAAAAATCAACTCAAAATAGGTCAAAGACCTAAAAATAAGACCAAAAACTACAAAACTACTACATGCAAGTGTAGGGGAAACACTTCAGGACATTGGTCTGGGAGTCAAACAAAAGCAAAAACAAACAAATGGGGTTCTGTCAACATGACTAATAATCAGGGAAGTGCAAATCAAGCCTCAATGAGGTATCATCTCACCCCAGTTAGAACAGCTATTACCAAAAGACAAAAAGTATCAGATGCTGGTGAGGGTGCTGAGAAGAGGGAATCTTACACACTGCTGGTAGGAAAGTAAACTAGCAACAGCCACTATAGAAAACAGTATGGAGGTTCCTAAAAAAACTTCATCTACCATATGGTCCAGCAATCCCACTACTTGGAACATATCCAAACAAAAAGAAATCATTATATCAAAGAGACATCTGCACCCCTATGTTTACTGCAGCACTAGTCACAATAGGGAAGGGGGTGAGGGAGAGATTTTTTTAAAGGACACAAAATCACAGATGGGCAGGAGGATAGGGTCTAATGTTCTACACCAGTCTGGGATGGCTACAGTTAACAATACGTATCATATAGTTTCAAATAGCTATAAGGAGGATATTGAAAGTTCCCAACACAAAGAAATGGTAAATGTTTGAGATGATATATATGCTAATTACCCTGATCTGATCACTATATATGATATGTATGGAAACACCACTGTGTACTCCATAAATATGTATAATTATTATGTGTCAATTTAAAAAGTTAGAAAAAAATCAACTGGAAACAACCTTATTGTCTCTTAATAGGAGGTGAAAAATAAACTGAGATACATTAATACCAGAATGATATGCAGCTATTGAAATAATAATCTAGAAATAAACATTGAAGGAAAAAGTGTGGTAGCTTTTATTTAAATTTTAAAACAAGAAAAACAATACATAGAGAGCTATAATCAATATATATGCATTAAAATCTTAAACCCTACAAGGGATGAATGTGGATTATGGAAAGAGGAGAATAAATTAGAAGTATTTTATAGGTGTTTCAACTGCATCATTGACTTTTTAAAAAGAATTTCAAAGCAAATATGATAATGTATTGATAATTTTGGGGTACATAGTATATGACAGCTGTCCCTATTTTTATTTTTTTATTTTATTTTTTATTCCAGCATGTTATGGGGGTACAAATGTTTAGGGGTACATAAATCGGCCTTGCCTCACTGGAGTCAGAGCTTCAAGAGTGTCCATCCCCCAGACGGTGCACATCACACCCATTAGGTGTATATATACCTATCCCCTCCTCCCCTCCCACCTGCCCGACACCCGATGAATGTTATTCCTATATGTGCACTTAAATGTTGATCAGTTAAAATCAATTTGCTGGTGAGTACATGTGGTGCTTGTTTTTCCATTCTTATGATACTTCACTTAGTAGAATGGGCTCCAGCTCTATCCAGGATAGTACAAGAGATGCTATATCGCCATTGTTTTTTGTGGCTAAGTAGAACTCCATGGTATACATATACCACATTTTATTAATCCACTCATGTATTGATGGGCACTTGGGTTGTTTCTACATCTTTGCAATTGTGAATTGTGCTGCTATAAACATTCTAGTGCAGATGTCTTTTTTATAGAATGTCTTTTGTTCTTTTGGGTAGATACCCAGTAATGGGATTGCTGGATCAAATGGTAGATCTACTTGTATCTCTTTGAGATATCTCCATATTGCTTTCCGCAGAGGTTGCACTAGTTTGCAGTCCCACCAGCAATGTATGAGTGTTCCTATCTCTCTGTATCCGTGCCAACATTTATTGTTGTGGGACTTTTTGGTAAAGGCCATTCTCACTGGAGATACGTGAGATCTCATTGTGGTTTTGATTTGCATTTCCCTGATGATTAGAGATGTTGAGCATTTTTTCATATGTTAGCCATTAGTCTGTCTTCTTTTGAATATTGTTATATCTTTGTTGGCTAGAAGGCTGAGGGTGTTTATTTGTCCATCTCCATGCTTTATGTGGGTTTGAAACATTTCAGAATAAAAATATATAGAAATACACATAGCCCACAGATTTGTTAGTCTGTCGAGTGAGGTAAAATTCTTGCAAACACTGAGATAATTTGAGTTCCTGTTAACTAGTGTATTTTACTTTATGATGTTTGTGTTCCAGTTTTGTCATCTTTGTCAGAATCCATAAATTTCTCCCAGGACTTGGCTGCATTTAGTGAACTCCAACAACAGAAGCACATTTTTCCTTGTATCTCCATTTGCATCTCTTTTCTCACACGTGCTCCCGTTTTCTGGGATGTGATTTTGTCACAAGCGCTTGTCCTCTTGCAGAATGATGCGGAAGTTCACCTCTCCTGCTGATGGAGCCCTGACTTCCCCGCCCTTAGGACTTCTAAGTGCTGGATTAGGTTTTATGGTTTGTTTGCATATGTATTTTGGGGGGCCTTCTTTAAGAAAAATGAGTCAAAATTATAAGTGCAAAAGTAGGTAAGAACAGAATATTTATTTATGATGTGAAAAAGTGCAATGAACTATACATGTAAAAAAAGCCGACAATTATCACAAACAAAAGCTTAAAAAGAATTTTATGAAGTGCCTGAAATACTTCTATACTTTCATTCTGGCGTGTTTGATAGCATTCTCTTTGCTCACTTCTTTGTAAAACAGTTTTGTGATATCTTTTTCTACAGTGGGATTGTAAAGATAATTTTGTTCTTTCTGTAGCACAGTTAATCAAACATGTTTGTTTTTACTCTGACTGGGATTTATAGGATGTACAATTTCAGAAACTCACTATTTGGGGACTCTCTGTTGCAGTAAGCTAGAGAGACACAGCCAAGCGTCACGATCCTGCCCTCAGGCCTGACTGTGCTGTCCCTGCAGGCAGGAGTCCGTGCCCTGGTGACCAGGCGGGTCACAGATCTGAGACCTGGGACCTGGGATCTGAGACCTCCAGGACCCACAACGTCACCATGCTCTGGTGTCCATGCCGAGCCACTCGCCAGTCACAGGACAAACCTACACACCAAAAACTACAGAGAAAAACAGCCAAGATCAGCTCACAGGGTTCACAAGTCACTGCTGGAGCCATGAAGGGTGGAAATGCCTGCTGGTTATGACGCATTGCTGGAGGCAGGAACTCCTGGGGGGCACATTTTTCTGGATTTTTCTTCCAGAAGCCCTACTGTGTTCTCAAGGTGAAGACTGGAGAATCCATTTACGCTTCTACCAGGGGAGAGAAAGGTCCGCCTTTGGGAGATATTTAGAGCATCCTCTGTAACCACTGCCCTCAAGCTGGACTGGCCTGCTGGGGTACCGTGGACCCGAGGGGAGGGCACTTAGACTCCAGGCAGCCCCACCCCAGCCTTCACCGTTGTAAGAGGCAGGCAGAGGGGCAGAGTGAAGGCAGGGCGTGCCTTGGAAGGTCACTGCCCGGCTCAGGCACACACAGCACCTGAGATTAAGGTTCACTCTGTTTTTGTGAGACTTATAAGATGCATTAAAATTCCCATTTATACATTTATAAGATATATTAAAATTCCCATGTTAAGCTGTTGTTTTAGGAATCATTTGGGGCTTAAGATTTACTTGTAAACCTGTGAAGTAACACGGGGCAACCCATGTTCATGGTGTGGACTTAGCAGTCGACGAGGACTGTGCTCATTTTACGTGTTACAGTAGGATCATGCCACGTAACAACCTTAATCTTACAGAGCCCAGCTTGCTGTTCGGTAGCAGTGCTCACATTACAACCTTCTAAATAGCCTGTATAAAAATAGAGCTCATATAAAACACACATCTCAGATGCTGGAAATATTTTTTTTTCCTTCTTTTCTTCCATGTCCAGGATTAATTAGTTATTCTTTGAGGGATGTAGGTGTTGAGGGCTCTTTCTAAATAAAGAAGTTTGTTCTGGAGAACATTAACAGCAATAATAAAAGAAGGTGTCAGCTCTCACGGAACCAGCAATTACTTACAGAGACATCTGCAGACCCGAAACCTGCCACGGTATGAAAGAGTAAGGAGTATTCTTTCCAAATTGCAGAGGGGAAGCTGACAGGCTGATGGCAAAAGGGCAGAGAGATTCATTCTAGCGGAGTTTTCCTTAAAACAAGTTATTATTAAATCAGTGGAACTCCCAACTCTGAGGCAGTGGCATTTCTAAAACACAGAAAGAAAAGAAAGTGTAAGAGAAACAACCATATATGCATATGATAAATTCTGGAATGTGAGCTTCCCATGTGATTAGTCAAAAATAGTTAGAAGAAAACCACACAAGCACCAACGAAAGCCCGTTTCCCTGTTCCAAATAAGAGGTAAAGCTGGGCAGTTACAAAAAAATGAGTTAAATAGACATAAACACTTTAGATGCTGAAAAGAATGTAAAATCACCATTATCATCCCAGCATAACTCTGCCCCCTACACAATATATTACATTTCCCATTTCCCTTTCAGATTAATCAGTAATCTGAAAGACACAGAAAGTGGAAGAACTGTCTTCATATTTTTATGCATATATTACATATGTGAATTATTATCAAACTCAGAACCTTCCTTTGTCTATGATAATTTCTGGACAATAAATAGGAA
Organism: Lepilemur septentrionalis; assembly: GCA_963573855.1. Taxonomy (NCBI): domain Eukaryota; kingdom Metazoa; phylum Chordata; class Mammalia; order Primates; family Lepilemuridae; genus Lepilemur; species Lepilemur septentrionalis. The sequence continues at coordinate 10,778 of CAUYMX010023154.1, forward strand.
AACAAATGAAAGTGGGACAAGGAAAGGTAACACTTAAGTGAGATCACTCACGGACTAATAACTTTGTCTGGGATGAAGCACCTCTCTGGGATGTCAGCATCCACCCGCCACTCACATGCTTGCACACACACATGCACACACATGCATACGTACATGCACACATACATGCACATATACATGCAGACACACACACGGTGGCTGAGGCATCAGGAAGCAAGTACACAACAGACCAGCCAAATATCCTAGTAGCATTCAAGATCATTTAGTAATTAATAGTTACACGGTTAAAATAGCTCATAATATGGACCATTAACAATAAATTGTCGTGTCTGATCTTCAAATCTCACCCCACCCCCAGGCCTCCTGGCGCTCAAACCCCTGTGTCATCTCTGTGTGCTGCCCTGGGGCCTGGGACAGCACATGACAGCGCAGGACAGCCCAGGACATCCTAGGACAGTGCAGGACAGCTCAGGACAGCCCAGGACAGTGCAGGACAGCCCAGAACAGCTCAGGACAGCCCAGGACAGCCCAAGACAACCCAGGACAACCCAGGACAGCTCAGGACAGCCCAGGACAGAGCAGGACAGCCTAGGACAGCGCAGGACAGCCAAGGACAGCCCAGCCTCACCACAGCCGCCAGGAGGCTCCATCTAGGTGCTGACGGACACATACCATGTACTCACACAGTCAAGAAGCAACAGCCACCGGGCGTGTGTCATGAGGTGCCCACTTCCCGCTGACCATGCCAGAGTCAGCTGAGCAGTTTGAGTTCCTGCCCACCACCTGCCTGTGAGGAGGAGAAGTTGCTCTGTGGCTGTGGGGTCCAGCTGGCACACGAATGCTTTCCTAGAAACAGCAGAGATGACTGTAATGAGATGTCTCTCTCTCTGTAGACAGCAGTGGCTCTCCTCACTCTCACTGCACTTACTCTGAAGAACAATCATCTGCGTGTTTAATGGTCTCAAGTTTCACGTCTTGTAAAACTCCCCATTGTCATTAACATGGTGGTGCCAAAAACAGGTGCTGTTTTGCTGAAGTATTAAGAATCATTTGCAAGTGACCTGACTCCTGCCACTGCGGATCAGTTTTGCCTGTCTTTGAATTTTGGAAGGATAGTCCATCAGTGACGTCCACTTAGAAAACAGGAACAGCAATTGTGAGTCTTTGCAATTGTGAATTGTGCTGAAAAAAACATTTGAGTGCAGGTGTCTTTTTGATGTCAATGCCCATCAATTCATGAGTATATTAATAAAGTACAGTATATGTATACCATGGAATACTATTCAGGTATTTTTTTTCTTTTCAGTGTCATTATGAACTTATGATTTTAAACTTTAAACTTATGATATTTGATGAATTTCAATCTATTGAAGTTAGTATTTTTATTGAAATTGCCCCACATTTGTATAATGACAGATGAGGCAGGTTGAATCCTGAGTCCCATTAACATGATATTGGTAGTCTTTGATAACTTTCTCTTTTAGCAAGTAAACAATTGGCCTAGGTCTATCTTGTAAAATTTTCTGTCCCAAACCTCTTATCAGTCATTTATGCAAGAAGTTCTGATGTCGTTTAGAGGGAAATGGTAGTTGAAGAGCATAATTTGGCCCCTGGAGATTCTTACTCCACTCTCATTAATCTTTCTTTCTGTGCCTTATTAGTGGAAAGAGCTGGGAAAGATATATATATATATATAACATAAAAAAAAAACCCACATTAAATGTTCTTCTGAAGCTTTCAATTCAACTTCAGGACTAAAGAGCTACACTTAATCTCATCAATCTTATACCTGTATCTTTGTTCAAAATTAATATTATTGCTTGTTTGTTTTATCTCATAATACATAATTAATCATGTCAGAAATGAAATGCCACCTAAATGCAACTCATTTGTTTCACCTCATAATACAAACTCGATAGTGTCAGAATGAATTTCACATGCTAAAACAAATAAGATCATTATTATAAATTCATTTATTTAATAAATAAAGAGCATTTCATATATTCTATTTCTTTTCCAAGTAGTATTGATAGTATGTGTCTCTCAAGAAATTTGTTCATTTTATCTAACTTAGCAAATTTATCAATATAAAGCTGCCTACAATATTCCCTTATTAATGCATTTAAGATTGGTAGAATCTGTAAGGACATCACTTCACTCATTTCTGACACTGAAAATTTTTATCTTTTCTTTTTATTCCCATTGGTGTGGCTATAAGTTTATCATTTTTATTGATAGTATCAAAAAAACAAGCTTTAGAGTTGGGACTTCATTTTTTTAATCAATATAATATCTGCCTTTTAATAGGAGTATATCAATCATTTATATTGCATTTGATTAGTGATACAGTTAGGTTTAAATTTTCATCTTGAAATTTGTTTTATTTTTATTGTATTTCTTCATTGTTCTCTTCCTTTTTTATTTTCGGCCTTCTTTGGGATTGAGTAATTTTTATCATTCTATTTTATATCCTTTATTGGTATATCAACCCAAACTTTTATTTTGTTATTTTAGTGGTTGCTTTACTGTTTGTTGTATATGTGGTAGCAAAAACCTCCTAAAGTTGTCTACTTCCTAATTATCCTGGATTATTTAGGTGGATGCCATTGGATGCAACCATCCAATTGCTTGAGGGCCCAGGTAAAATATAAATGGAGAAAAAAGATAAATTCACTCTGTCTTCTGGAACTGGGACACAATCTCATCCTGCCTTTGGACCTCAAAACTCCAGGTTCTCTGAGTTACTAACTCTAGGGCTTGCACCAGAGTACCTAGAATCTGAAGACTTTGACCATGAACTGAGAGTTATACCATTGGCTCCTCTGGTTCTGAGGCCTGGGGACTTGAACTGAGCTATGCCACTGGCTTTCCTGGTTCTCCAGTTTTCAGATAGCATACAGCAGGACTTTTCAGCCTGTATAATCATCTCTCATCTATACCACACCATATTCAAACATTAAATTAAAAAGAATCATAGATGTAAAAGTAAGAGCTTAAAAATTATAAAACTTATGAAAAATTGCAGTTTAATGTTAGGCAAATATTTCTTAAATAGAAAGAAAACAGGAACTATAAAAGAAATGCAATTGTACTCCATCAAGATTTAAAAACTTTTACTAAAAACACTCCTAAGAAATTGAAAATGCAAACTGAAATCCAAGAAATGTTTGCAAAATATACAATTGACAAAGCACTTTTATCCACAGTATAAAGAACTCTCACAATTAAATAATAAGAAATATCACTCAATTTTTAAATGGATGAAAAATTTGAATAGACATTTTTCCAAAGGAGATAATATAGATGGCAATAAACACATGAAAAGTACTAACTTCCTTAGTCATATGAGAAATGCAATTTAAAATAATGAAAAAATTCTGCTTACTTAGTAGAATAGCTGAAATTAAGAAAGACTGACCACAAGTCTTTTAAAGAATGTAGAGGAGCCAGAACTGTCATAGACTGCTAGCAATAATATAAAATGGTACAACTACTTTGGAAAACAGCTCAGAAATTTCTTTAAAAGTTGTAAATATACCTACCACAATCTATCTTTTCACTGGGGTCTTTCTGGTTCCAAATGAAGCATAGAATTATTCTTTCTAGAACTGTGAAATATGACCTTGGTATTTTGAGGGGATTGCATTGAATCTGTAAATTATTTGGGTGGTATAGAAATTTTAACAGTGTTGATTCTGCCAATCTGTGAGCATGTTATGTTCTTCCATATTTTTACATCAGCTGCAATTTCTTTCCTCAGTGATTTGTAGTTCTTTTTGTAGAGATATTTCACCTCCTTGGTTAAATTTATTCCTAGGTATTTATTTTCTTTGTAGCTATTGTGAAAGGTATTGATTCTTTGATTTGATTTGATTCTCAGCTTTACTATTGTTGTATAGTCATGCTACTGATTTGTGCACATTGATTTTGTAGCCTGAGACTTTGCTGAATTTATTTATCAATACCAGGAGTCTCTTGGTGAAATGTCTGGGGATTTCCAGATACAAGATCATACCATCAGAAAACAGCAATAGTTTGACCTCCTCTTTCTCCATTCAGATACCTTTAATTTCCTTCTCTTGCCTGATTGCTCTGGCTAGGACTTCCCGCACTATGTTGAAGAGAAGTGATGACAGTGGGCATCCTTGTCTTGTTTCAGTTCTGAGTGGGAATGCTTTCAAATTTTCTCCATTCTGTATGATATTGGCTGTGGGCTTGTCATATATGGCTTTTATAATTTTGAGGTATGTTCCATCTATGCCCATTTTATTAAGAGTTTTTATCACAAAAGGGTGCTGAATTTTGTCAAATGCTTTTTCTCCATCTACTGAGATGACCATATGATCTTTGTTTTTGCTTCTATTTATGTGGTAAATTACATTTATGGATTTACATATGTCAAATAATCCTCTTATCATTGTGATGAAGCCCACTTGGTGTTGGTGTATTATTTTTTAATACTGCTGAATTTGGTTTGCTAGAATTTTATTAAAGATTTTTGTATTTATATTCACAAAGGATACTGGTCTATGGTTTTCTTTTTCTGTTGTGTCCTTTCCTAGCTTTGGTATCATGGTGATACTGGCTTTGTGGAATGAGTTGGGAAGGATTCCTTCCTTCTCAATGTTATGAAGTAATTTCTGTCATATGGGTATCAATTCTTTCTAGATCTGATAAAATTTGTGCAACCATCTGATCCAGAAGTTTTTTTTTGGTTGGAAGATTTTTTTATTTCTGCAAAATTGTTGCTTGTAATTGGTCTGTTCAGTTCTATCTCTTCCTGACTGAGCCTTGTGTGTTTCCAGGAAACTGTCCATTTTCTCAGTGTTTCTGAGTTTATGTGTATAGAAATTTTTATAGTATTCACAGATGATATTTTGTATTTCTGTGGTATCAGTTGTATCATCTTCTTTTTCATTTCTGATTGAGCTTATTTGGGTCCTTTCTTTTCTATTTCTGGTTAATCCAGTGAGAGGTCCATCAATTTTGTTTATCTTTTCAAAGAAATAATTCTTTGTTTCATTAATCTTCTATATATTTTTTTGTTTTGATTTCATTTAGTTCTACTCAGACCTTAGTTATTTCTTTTCTTTTCTTCTCTTGGGTTTGGAACTGGTTTGCTTTTCCTTTTCTAGTTCCTTGAGATGATTCATTAGATTGTTGATTTGTGATCTTTCTGTCTTTTTGATGTAAGCATTTATGGCTACGAATTTTCCCCTTATGATTGCTTTTGCTGAATCCCACAGATTTTGACAACTTGTGTCCCCTTTGTTGTTTAGTTGAGGAATCTTGATTTCCACCTTAATTTCATCCTTGACCCAATAATCATTCAGCAGTAGGTTTTAAATTTCCATGACTTTGTGTAGAATGGAGTGTTTCTGTTTGAGTTGATTTCTAATTTTATTCCATTGTGGTCTGAGAAGATGCTTGGTATAATGCCTACTTTTTTAATTTGTTGAGACATGTTTTGTGGCCTATGATGTGATCAATCTTAGAGAATGTTCCATGTGCTGATAAGCAAAAGGTATATTCAGTACTTTTAGGATAGAATGCTCTGTAAATATCTGTCAGGCCCATTTACTTTAGAGTCCTATTTAAGTCCAATATTTCTTTATTTATTTTCTGCTTAGAGAAACTGTCCAATTCTTTCAGTGGGTTGTTGAAATCCCCAGCAATTATGATGTTGCTGTGTAACACTTTGTTTAGATCTAGTAGGGTTTGCTTTATGAATCTGGGCACACCTGCATTAGGTGCATAAATACTTGATTGTTATGTCTTCTTGATGAATTGCTCCCTTTGCCATTATATAATGCCATCTTTGTCTTTCTTCATTATTGTTGATTTGAAATCTATGTTATTGGATATAAGAATGGCCACACCTGCTTTCTTTTGATTTCCATTGCATGGAATATTTTTTTTCCACATTTTCACTTTGAGTCTGAATGAGTCCTTGTGGGTTATATGTGTTTGCTAGAGACAGAAGATACTTGGATTGTATTTTTTTATCCATTCAGCCAGCCTATGTCTCTTGAGTGGGGAATTTAAGCCATTTATGTTTATTGAAAGAATTGATAAGTGGGATGCACTTATCTGGTCATCCTGTTGAGTAGAAGCTTATTGTTGTTTTTTTTTTTTAATCTCTTGAGCCATTATTTTATACGGACTCTGAACTTTAGCTTTTGGATGAGTTTGCACTGGTGGGTTGCTATTGTGCTGATTGATGTATAATGCAGATCTGAGTACTTTAGGGCAGGTCTGGTCTTGACAAATTCCCTGAGTGTTTGCTTCTCTGAAAAAGTCTGTATTTTTCCCTCATATAAGAAAGTTAGTTTTGCAGGATACAAAATGCTAGGGTGGCCATTATTTTGTTTGAGAAAAATTAGAATGGGGCCCTTCTGGCTTGTAAGGTCTCAGTCGAGAATTCTGCAGTTAGTCTGATGTGTTTTCCTTTGTAAGTCACCTGTTGCTTTCACCTTATGGCTCACAGTATTTCCTCCTTTATATTAACTTTGACTAGTATGATGACTGTGTCATGATGATTGCCTCTTTGTGAAGAATCTCTTAGGTGTTCATTGAACTTCTTGTACCTGGATATCTAAATTTCTTGCAATACCAGGGAAGTTTTCCTCAATTATTCCCTCAAATAGGTTTTCCAACCCTTGTGTGTTTTCTTCTCCACCCTCATGGATTTCTATAATTCTTATGTTTGGACTCTTTACATTATCCCATATTTCTTATAGGCTCTGTTCCTTCCTCTTAATTCTGTGTTCTTTATCTTTGACTGACTTTTTTAATTTGAAGATGTTATCTTCAAGCTTTGAGATTCTTTTTTCTTCCTGGTCCAGTCTATTGTTAAGGTTTTCCACTGTATTTTGAATTTCCTTGAATGAATTTTTCATTTCCAGAAGTTCTATTTAATTTTTTTAAATAATTCAATTTCTTTAGTGAACTTTTCATTTATTTCCTGCATTTTTTGTGTTGGTTTCCATTTTCTCTTGTATTACATTGACCTTACTTATAATTCACATTTTGAATTCTTTATCTGTCATTTCAATATTCTGATTTTAATTAGTTTTTTCATTGCTAGAGAGCTGGTGTTCCCTTTGGGGGTGCCCTTTGTTCTGATTCTTCATACTTCCACAGTTCTTTTGCTGATTCCTTTTCATCTGAAGCAGCTATTGTTTCTAATTTTTGGATTTTATTTTTTTAAATAAGGCTTTTTCCCTTCACCTTATTCATATGAATGTGTTTGTAGCATATGTTGGGTGAGAACCTTTAGCTTTGCTTGCGGTACTTTGATGACTATCTAGGTTCTGGATGAATGTCTTGGTTATAGATATCCTCATATGTTGGTTTTTTCAGTTGAAAGCTGTAGGCTGTAGGACTGGTGAGCTATGTGAGTGGGCAGATTGCCTGCCTCACTTTGATGAAAGAGGATGAACATCTTTGGAATCCTTTCTTTTTCCCCTGTGGTCTTCTTCTCTTTTTTTTTTTTAACATTTGACTGGTACAATTTATTTTGAATTTTCATTTACTTATTATTTAGGTTTACCACACTGCTAGTACTTAAAAAATCAGCAAGAAAAAAATCAAACAACCCCATTAATAAATGGGCAATGAAAATGAACAGAAATTTTTCAAAAGAAGACAGAATAATGGCCAGCAAACATATAAAAAAAATGCTCAACATCTCTAATCATTAGAGAAATTCAAATCAAAACCACAATGAAATCTCACCTAACCCTGGAGGTGAAACCCATTCTACTAAGTGAAGTATCCCAAGAATGGATAGACAGGCACCACATGTACTCACCAGCAAATTGGTATTAGGTGATCAACACCTAAGTGGACACATACGAACAACATTTATCAGGTGTCGGGCAGATGGGAGGAGGGAGGAAGGGATGGGCATATACAAACATAATGAGTGCGATGTGCACCATCTGGGGGATGGTCAGGCTTGAGGCTCTGAATGGAGAGGGGAGAGGGGACAAGGGCAATGTACGTAACCTTAATATTTGTACCCCCATAATTTGCTGAAATAAAAAAAATTAAAACAAAAAACAAAAAAAATTCCAAAACAACAAATGCTGGCAAGGATGCAGAGAGACAGGAACAGTATTACACTGTTGGTGGGACTGCAAATTAGTGCAACATTTGTGGAAAAGAATTTGGAGACACCTCAAAGAGCTAAAAATAAAAATACCATTCAATCCAGCAGTAGCACTGTTAGGCATCTACCCAAAAGAGTAAAAGACATTCTATAATAAAGACATCTGCACCCGAATGTTTATGGCAGCACAATTTACTATTGCAAGGATGTGGAAACAACCTAAGTGCCCATAAATTCATGAGTAGATTATTAAAATTTGGTATATGTATACAATGGAATATTACTCAATTATAAGAAACAACAGTGATCTAGCACCTCTTATATTTTCCTGGATTGAGTTTGAGCGCATTATCCAAAGTGAGGTTACACAAGATTAGAAGAATAGGCTTCACTTGTACTCGCCATCAGATTGGTATTGACTGATTAACACTGTGGTACTCACATGGTAATAATAGTCTCCAGGGATGGGAGGTTGGGGGGTAAACTCACAACTATAGGACATGGTGTGCACTGTGGGGGGGGGAAGGGCATGCCTCTAACCCCCGCTAGGGAGAGACAATGATATAAAATGTAACCAAAATGTTTGTACCCTCGTAATACCCTGTGGTCTTCTTAACAGTGTGAGTTGTAATGACACACCCAGTTTAATCTCGGAGATAGTAGGTGGTGCTTGTGGTGAGAATCAACCACACCCTATATGATTGAGTCAGTAAATTCTGTGAAGGGTGTGAAAATTGACCTCCCCATCAGTAAGTGGCACTTGAGAGAAGGAACAAGCTACTGTAATGTTGCTTTTGGGTCCTGTGACTAGCTCTAGTCCCTCAAGAAAAGCAATTGAATGTTCCAGGTGGTGGGTGGGGCCCTGAAACTTCAGGTGAGTCCTTATTCTCTGCTACAGCAGAGGTGGTTGGGTGAGTTTCCCCTCAGGCACCACCAAAGCTGACAAGGTATCTGTTTCAGCAGGGGTTGAAGATCTGCTCCCAGCTTCTGAGCAAAGCTTCCAGGGAGGGGCTGGTGTGGCCCTACCCAACCAGTAAGTCTGTTTGTGGAGGTAGAGTAATCTGAGATTCATAATCTAGCAGTCTGGAGCAGGCCTCACTCCTCTCTTCCCTCCCCTGTTCTGTGGTTTCTCTTCAGCACCTGCTGGCAGACAGGCTCTCAAGCCAGCTGAGGTCCCCCGTGACTACAATGCAGGCCAGGAGGAGGTTTCCTGCCCAGGGTCACAGCTTGGGCTGAGTGTGCAGCCCTCCTGTGGGGAGAGGGATACCCCACGAGCATGCTGCAGCTAGGACCCACACTGCACCATCCCCCCTAGTCTGCCCATTCAGGCTCCCTCACCTCCTGAGACAAATTCACAAATCTTCCACCCTTGCCCCTGAGCAATGCAATCAAGATCTGGTGGTACGGGATCTGCAGGATTGTTCCTGGGTCCCCAAAAGTCAATTCCTGACCATGCCAAGGAGAAATGTGCTGGTCCTGAGTCACCCACAGGGGGCCCAAACAGATTTTGTATCCCTCCACCTTGGGGTGCACCCTACTCTGATGGAGTTTCTGTATAAACAGCATGAGGGAGAGCTAGCTCACAGTCTGAGCACCCTTCAGTCCACTGCAGGATCCCAAGAGGAAAGGACTGCACTCCACTCTCTATGGAAGCTTCAGTGTGATGGCTCAATTGGCTCTCTCAACAGCCATAGGTGAGGGAAGGGAAGGGGAGAAAAACAGTCTGAATGGAATAAAACAATCACTCTGGTCCTGTCCATCCCTCACTTCAGGAGGCCACCCACCCAGAACATCCAAGCACTGGAGTCACACAGATCACGTGGGACTCACTCAATCACTGTGGCTCCTGCAGTCTGGGCCAGAGTGGGAAATGTCTGTCTGGGAACAAGAAAGATGAAACCTGAGAAGTTGAAGCTCCCTGAGGAGAACAAAGGTACATTATGGGTAGAAAAGCAATATGGCGCCTGCCATGCTGGCTTGGGTCTGTGCAGATGGGAGGTACCCTAGGGACATGGGAGCCTGGTGCCCTGTCTACAAGAAGCTACCAGCTCACTGGCAGCAGCAGCCTCCGGACTCATGTGAGCAGAAAGTCTCTCCAGCAGCTTGGGAACCCACCAACTGTCAGAGTTGCAAGGGAGAGAGAAACAAATCACTCCATCTACCCTTCTCAGTGGATTCCAAGCCTCTTGGTGGTTGATCTCTGCTGATACCTTGCTCCTTCCTGCTCTGCTCTGCAACCTCTTCCCATGGAGTCTCCTGAAGGTTCTGGCACCCTTCCCTCGGATCTACACCTGATCTCTGTTTGTTTGTTCATTTTTTTCTCTTTCATCTAAAACTTCTCCTTCTTACTGAGATGCTCTGGAAAATGGTGTCTCTGGTCAGCCAGCTTTAGAAATTGTTTACTGTATGATAAGTTACTGTGTCATTTGGTCAGTACCTTCAGTGATTAGGACAGTTAATGTCAAGGTGAAGTAGTCTATGGTATTTTGTTATGGCAGACTTAGCAAATAAATACCACTCCTAGAATGTTCTTCAATTTGGGTTTGTCTACCATTTCTTCATTATTCAACTGAGTTTATTTATTTATTTATTTATTTATTGTCAGAATACCACAGAAGTGATATGTATCCTTTTCAGGGTGTCATATTTATTTATCACTGGTAGTAACTTCCATGGTTGTCCACCATAAATTTATTATTTTCTTGTGAATAGATACTTTGAGATTATGTAAATACCCTGTTTTTAATTAGGCATTTGTCAAATCATTTTAGCATCCATCAATATTTTTGTCTTGAATTATACTCTAACAAAGAGCTTTCTTTTGCCTATTTATTTATCCACCTATTTATTTATATTAGTAAATACTCACGGATTCTTTTCTTATTGTGCAGACTATAATCCATTACTGACATTATTTTGTTGCTTAGATTGCTCCAGATTTGGCCACTGGGAGCTCCTTCAAATTGGTGTCTGTGTCTTTTTGTATGTCCCAATCATATTCTGAACATTTTCTTACTTTCTGGCACAACAGTCTGTTCTAGTTTTATCATTTAATTTCTCTTATCCAGGCACAGAATCATCCATTCTCCCAAGAATGTCCTTGTTTTTGTTGGAGAATAGTATTTATAAACCAAGATATGGTTGAGAGGTATGCTCATTCATACTAGAGTCATTGCTTCTAAACCCTCTCAGTAGACACAGCTAAGAATTATTATATATATCAGCGTGCATGAACAATGAATTCATACTAATACTAGTGATTCTAATCCAATGCCTCAGAAAGGCAAAAAAATCCATGATATCCCAAAGGTGGCCTGTCACTCACAGCTAGGACATATAATTCTCCTGTTGAACATAAACAATCTCACAGAATACAAACATTCAAAATGGTTCCTCTGAGATAAAGTTAATGTGAGACAAAGTAAGTCTATTTCATAATTTATTCTAAACAGACAAAAATAAGGTTACTATGCTACCCACTAACTACTAAATCTCTCTCTCTCCCTCATTCTCTTCTGGCTAAAATAAGCAGCTGCTACTTCTTTTCTAATTTTAGATTTATTCTCACTGTGGTCTGCCTTCCCTATAAATACAATTGTGAGATAACCAATGGCAGAATTGCCCTGCTTTCTAAAAGCATCCTATCTAGAGTGAATCCCTACTTCTTCAGACCTACACTAAACTCATTGCCACCAACAAAAATCCAATCCTGGCCAGGCATGGTGGCTCACGCCTGTAATCCTAGCACTCTAGGAGGCCGAGGCGGGCAGATTGCTCAAGGTCAGGAGTTCGAAACCAGCCTGAGCAAGAGTGAGACCACGTCTCTACTAAAAAAAATAGAAAGAAATTATCTGGACAACTAAAAATATATAGAAAAAATTTGCCAGGCATGGTGGCATGTGCCTGTAGTCCCAGCTACTTGGGAGGCTGAGGCAGGAGGATTGCTTGAGCCCAGGAGTTTGAGATTGCTGTGAGCTAGGCTGATGCCATGACACTCTAGCCCAGGCAACAGAGTGAGACTCTGTCTCAAAAAAAAAAAAGGAACCCAATCCCTGTAATAGGTTCTTTCTAACAGTCTCTACTGAGATACTCCATGGTTACCTAGGGTGTGCCTGCTCCCACACTGCAATAAGTAATAAACCCCACTTGTCAATTACAGGTGTGTTCTTGGTGGGTTTTGGCTGACCTGACACTGTCAGCAATAAGATTTATTCTAGCCTTCCCCTCTCCTTCAATGTAAGTCTTTTTCTCAGGCAATGAGAAACCTAGTTCTCATTATCTGCAATGTATTTACTTATTTGCTTAATTCTAAAACATACATAAAATCGTTTTAGAATAGCTAACCTATGCACTTGTCAAAAACAAACCTCCTAACCAGAGTCCAATATTTGTGAATAATTCTTAATGCCTTTACCCTTAGAGTGTGTGGTCAAATATTTGTTTTTGTTTCTTGATATTAATGAATCATATTTTTAAAATTTCAGAATATTATGGAGGTACAAACATTATTGTTACATAAATTGTTTTTGTATCATTTGAGTCAAAGTTCTGTGTACCCATCCCAAAGCTAGTGTACATTATACCCATTAGGTGTAATTTTACCGATTCCCTCCTTCTTCCTCCCACCTGCTTGATTTCCAATGAATGTTATTTCCATATGTTCACATAAGTGTTGATCGATTAGTTCCAATTTAATGATGAGTACATGTGGTGTTTGGTTTTCCATTCTTGTGATACTTCGCTTAGAAGAATGGTCTCTAGTTCCATTCAGATTAATACAAGAGGTATTAGTTCACCATTTTTTATGGCTGAGTAGTACTCCATGGTATACATACACCACTTTTTATTAATCCACTCATGTATTGATGGACACTTGGGTTGTTTCCACATCTTTGTGGTTGTGAATTGTTCTGCTATAAACATTCGAGTGCAGGTGTCTTATTTATAGAATGTCTTTTTATTGTTTGGGTAAATTCCAGTAGAGGAATTGCTGGATCAAATGGCAGGTCTACTTTCAGTTCTTTGAGGTCTCTCCGTACGAGATTTCTATAGAGGTTGTACTAGTTTACAGTCCCACCAGCAATGTATGAGTGTTTGTATCTCTCTGCGTCCATTCCAACATTTGTTGTTTTGAGAATTTTTCATAAAAGCCATTCTCACTGGAGTTCAGTGATATCCCATTGAGGTTTTGAATTTCCCTGATGATTAGAAATGTGCCTTTTTTTTCATATGTTTATTGGACATTAGTCTATGTTCTTTTGAAAAGTTTTTGTTCATGTCTGTTCATGTCTTTTGCCCACTTTTTAATGGGGATGTTTGATTTTTTTTCTTGCTGATTTGCTTGAGTTCTTTATAGAGTCTAGTTATCAGTCCTTTATCAGATATATAGCATGCAAATATCTTCTCCCATTCTGTAGGTTGTCTATTTGCTATGTTGATTGTTTCCTTGGCTGTGGAGAAGCTTTTTAATTTGATCAGGTCTCATTTTTTGTTGCTGTGATTGCTCTTGGGGCTCTTCTTCATCAATTTTTTGGTCTTCTATCATCAATTCTTTATCCAATTTTCCCAGCACCATTTATTAAATAGGGTTTCTATTTCCCAGTGTATGTTTTTGTCTGCTTTGTCAAAGATCAGATGGCAATATAAGGATGGTTTTATATCAAGTTTCTCTGTTCTGATCCATGTTTCTCTGTTCTGATCCATGTTTCTCTGTTCTGATCTCTGTTCTGATCTATGTCTCTGTTTCTTGTGTCAGTACCATGATGTTTTGGCTACTATACCCTCATCTTGATACCAAACCCATGAAAGGACTCAACAAAAAAGAAAACTATAGCCCAATATCCCTCATGAATATAGACGCAAAAATTCTCAGTAAAATCCTAGCAAACTGAATTCAGTTGCTCATCAAAAAAATTATCCATCATGACCAAGGGGGCTTCATCCCAGAGATGCAGGGATGGTTCAATATATGCAAATCTACAAATGTAATTCACCACATAAATATAAATTTAAAAAAAAAAGACCATATGATCCTCTCAATAGATGCAGAATAAGCATTTGACAAAATTCAGCACCCTTTTATTATAAAACATTTAACAGTAGGCATAGACAGAACATACCTCAAATGATAAAAGCCATAAATGACAAAATCCAAAGCCAACATCATACTGATTGGGGAAAAATTGAAAGCATTTCTGCTTAGAACTGGAACCAGACAAGGTTGTCTTCTATCACTACTTCTATTCAACATAGTGCTGGATGTCCTACCCAGAGCAATCAGACAAGAGAAGAAAATTAAGTGTATTCAAATGAAGACAGAAGAGGTTAAACTATTGCTCTTTGCTGACAGTATGATCTTATATGTAGAAAACCTCAGAGATTCTGCCAAGAGACTAGTGGAATTCATAAATAAATTCAGCAAAGTCTCAGGTTACAATATCAATATATACAAATCAGTAGCATTCATATATGTCAACAACAGTCAAGCTGAGAACCAAATCAAAGACTTAATATCTTTCACAATGCCAACAAAGAAAATAAAATACCTAAGAATATATTTAACTAAGGAGGTAAAAGACCTCTACAAGTATGAAACACTGAGGAAGAAAATAGCAGAGAACATAAACAGAAAAACATACCATGCTCATGGATCAGCAAAATCAACACTGTTAAAGTGTGTATAAAGGTGACAAAGTGTTTCTCAGTTTAATTTTCATTTTCATTTTTCTAAATATTTCTGAAGTTGGATGCCTTTTTATGTTTTAGGGATACTTTTACTGTGAATTATCTTTTCATGTCTTCTACTATTTTTTAAAATTACTTCCTTTCTGATTTTAACAGTTCATCATGTATCAGTAATATCAGACCTTCATATGTGACATATCTTGAAATTATTTTCTCCAAAGTTGTCAATTCTTTGATTTTGCTCGTGATTTTTTTCATTCATTTTTAAAAATATTTGTATAGTCAAATTTATTTTTTATTGCTTCTTATTTTATAATTATCAGACCACTAGAACTTACCCTATTGGCCAGAAGTCAGGGTACTGTGCTTGACAGCTTGACCAGAACCTATGAGGAAACAAACAAAAAAAAAAAACAGGTAACCAAATAAAAATATTCTGGGCAGGCGATAGCAACAATATCTATTACAGAAAAATTCCCCACTAAGGAGCTCTAGTTCTTCTCTTTCTTTCCCACCCCATACCCATTTAATCCTTGTGCTTATTCTAATCTTCACCAAGAAGACCAACCTAACATTTGTGCCAAATGGCAGCATAATGTATACACAAATGTACAGAAATGCATCAGTCCCTAGAGCACAGCTTCAGTGAGGGAACAAAACCAATGCAGAACTTATGCTGATGCTTTTATTACTTGAAGTGCTACAAAAACAAACAGCCAGTGAAAACCAGCATCTTTGGTTCTTTCTCACTACCCAAGAGATGAAAAAAATCTCTCCATTCTGAATTATTCAAGCCCCATTTTCATGTCTCTTGCACACTTTTATGATCTCAAAAATTCCCTCCAAGAGAGAAAATAGTACATCAATTTGATATCTGAAAACTGAAAGAGATGGCAGACTTGTAATGTTAATGCATCCTGAAAAGTGAAATAGTATGTGTGTGTGAATACCCTGATCTTTCAATATTTAGACTTGTTGGCATTTCTTCTTTCCCTTCATCTTTACATAATAAGGCTGTTAAACAAAAACAAACAAACAAAAACAATGGGGAATGGGTATGCTATAAAGAAAGGTAGATGAAAAGATATTAAATAGAAAATTTAAAACTTATAATGAACTATATGCCATTACAGTAAACAGGAATAAAAACAGTAGATTGCTTTTCATCTTATATCTTTTTGAATCTCATAAAAAAGAAAATTTAGCTACAGAATATAGATATTTAGTATGAAGTCTGGGTATAAGTTGATCATGTTGTTTATACATTTTTCATTTATACATAATTTAAATGACAAAATTTTGCATGAGAGTCCAATATTCTTTATTTAACCTAACAGAACATTATATCACTTTTAGTCTATGTTCTTCATTGTTGATAAGAATAATATATGTCTTTAATTTCCATTCCAAAAAGGAAGAAATGAATTAAAGCAGGAAAAGAGCTAAATAACAAGATTTTTTTTAAAAAAAAAAAAAAAAAGGAAAACTATTACATATCCAATCCAGACCTGACATGTATGCATATGTGTGCTTCTGTGTGTTCTATAATTCTTGGAATAGTTCTATGAGGTAAATATGTTTGTCTTTATTGTACAGATTATAATCTTGATGTGCAGAAATATCAATTAGCTTCCCAAAAGTCAAGCAACAAGTCAGCAGCAAACCTAAGACTGTAACCTAATTTCTGTGATTCCAAAACGATGTGTTTAATTTGAAAGAGTGGAGAGGGTTTCTTTTTACATTCTATTTGTAATTATTTTGTCTTTGGGGATGAATAAATTATAATTCCATTCAGTATATTTACATAAAGCAAATATCATTTTAAGGGAAGATAATGTAATTTCATACTCATTACTAACTACCAACAATGATATTATGCTAATTCCCAACTGTATTACACTTACAGGGGTGCGCCATGTCATAGCCCTGACCCACCTGATTTCGGCATGGCTTTAATGGACAGGTTTATGCACAGTGCCTGTGCCCCACCTCAAAGGTGAGCTGCAGCATCTCTGATTTTTCTGGTTTAGGAAGAAGCTGAGAATACACCTTAAATTGTGCACAAATGTGGAGAATTGTGAGCGGTGAATTTCCCCAAAGGCAACTCCCAACCAAAGGTGATGGAAGTCAGTGGATTCAGAAGGACCCCAGGTAGATTAAGCCCCATTTTCCCACAGAGGTAATCAACCCTTTTTAGTTTTTCTTTTTCCCTGTTTCATTCTCCCCACTCCCACATTTCTGCTTTCCAGAATCTTTTCCCAAATAAACTACCTTCACCCAAAACCTTATTTTGGGCTATGTCTTCAAGGAAACTATTAATAAGTCATAAATGATGTCATAGTATTTGCAATAAGCAATATCAAATCAGACAATCCAATAAGCTCCTTATGTAGCAACATTAGAACTTAATGAGTCAATAAGATGCAGGCCCCCGCCTCTTATGTAGCAAACTTAGGGAAGATGGGCCATCCAAAAACAAATACTGTCACTAAAAATGGCAAGTTAGAGTGGAACTGAACCCTAGTCATAACAGTTCAGCAACTGTTGTTAGTATACCACATCCTTCATGGTTAGACGGATCCTTGAGAGTTGAAACCATTCCTTGAATCCAGGCATCTTTGGTGAGAACACACTAGGGCTCATGGTCATGCTTTCTTGGCTCAAATCCCAACTCTTTTGATACTAGCTACGTAATAAAAGACATATGCTTTCACCCTCTAGGCCTCAGTTTCCTCACCTAAATAATGTTAAAAATCATCTAAGCCTCTTAATTTTGTCCTGAGGATGAAATGATACACTTTCATTCTTGGTTTACCTTACACTTCATTGTCCACATCTTTTTCAAGTCTTCTTTATTTTTTTCCTCCTTCTGTGTTTAATTCCTTAATAATGCATTGTCCCGAAGTTCAGTCTTTTCTCTTCTTCTCTTATCCCTCCATTAATGATTTCATCAAGTCTAATTACTGGAAATACCACCTAGATCAGCGCTATCCTATCGCAGCTTTACTCTGTGATAGAAATGTTTTATATCTTCAGTATCCAATACAGTAACCACTAGTCACATAAGGCTACTGAACACTTTAAATGTGCTAGTGCATGGGGCCAGTGGCTATTGTATTGGACAGTGTAGATCTATTTGATGACTCCTGACTTATTACTCATTTATCTGTTTACTTGAGATTTCCAACTGGAGATATCTCAATAGACATTTCAAATTCTGCATGCCTAAAACTGAACTGATCTCTCTCCCCAACTCTATCTGAAATGATACAAGTTTACCCTGCCCAAGACACAAGTTTTGGAATCATCTTTTTGTCTTCCCTTTCTTTCATACCATAAAGTATATCTGTGCTCTGACCATTCTGCACCACCTTCTCTGATACCACCAAAGTCAGAGTCACCATCATCTTCTTAAGATTACTGTGGTCATTTCCAACCAGTTTTTCTTTCAATGACTTCCCCCACCATCACCTCATCTGCAGCCTATTCTTAACTCAGTACTCAGAGCCACTCTGTTAAAATATATCAGATCATGTCACTGCTTTTTTTCAATACTGATACACTGACTCCCAGTTTTAGAGTAAAAGCCAAATTATTTACAAGGACCTTCAATTGTATGCAATTCCTGCATGGTGTCTGGCCTTCCACTGTGAGGAAATTAACTATGAATAGTAAGCATACCAGGGCTAGAAACATGAGGATTCTGGTGCCACTCTTAGCAAATAGGGCAAGGAAGAGAGCAGCAGCTTACCAGAATCTTGTGAAATCTGTAGGAGAAAGAATTTTCCAGAAGTTGTGCCCTCTGCTAGATAAGCTCAGCCTCTGTCAACACTTAGATCAGCAGACAAGAGAACAACTCTCGTTCTCCTCCCAGTCTCTGATTTCCTTTTAGCTGAACTCAATTGGAGGCCAGAAGGCAACAGAGCTCATTGATTGATCTGTAATAGTCAGATTCCCAGAGCTCTGGGCAGGAAGGGGAAAGGAAAATGTAAATCTAAAATCAAACAGAGAATATCAGTCACATTGACTTCTATACTATGTACATACTGCTTATGTTACTATGTTATCATGGTTATTTTTGTTTGTTTATAATCTGCCTTTACGCCTAAATGGTAAGCTGAATAAGGACAGAAATCTTTATTTTCTCCATTAATACAACTCAATCACAAAGAACACTGTTAGGCTTACAGCAGGTGCTCAGTAAATAATTTTGAATGGTTGAACATATATAAAACCCCTAGAAATTGGCTGAAATACAGCAAAAACTTGTAGTTCTGGTTTCCTTCCCTTGGCCTGCTTCATTCAATAAAACTTCAGCTTCCAAACATCCTTTCCTAAAGTTTACAGTCAGTTATGAAGACCTATACACTTTACTTCTGTAATAACTCTTGCACCCATCTCCTCCTCTCTATTCCTACGGCTTGTCCCATTATTTCAGGCCCTCAGGACATCATCCCATGTCTGTCATAATTGCTTCCTCACTGGAATCCCTACCTATGGCCTTCATCCCTTCAATCCATATGAATTAACCTACCTAGACTTCCCTGCAAAACAAAAAAAATCACAAAGAGAAAACATCACAATTCAACTGTTCTAAAATTTTTGCACTTGTGATAGATCAAACCGAAAACAAAAATGGAATAAGAAGAATGAAAGTCAAATATGACTTTTACAATGAGCTAAAGCCTATATGAAATGGAAAACTCACACAGATTGGATTAATAATAATGGGTTTAATCCAGAGAGAGCTCCATGGACAAAAGTGAAGGAGATTCTTTTTATCTAAATATGTTTATCCAATAAATAATTTTGGCTATCCAAACTTCATTCGCCTGCTACCTTTCTTTTTTTTTTTTTTTTTTTTTTTTTTGAGACAGAGTCTCGCTCTGTTGCCTGAGCTAGAGTGGCATGGCATCAGCCTAGCTCACAGCAACCTCACACTCCTGGGCTCAAGCAATCCTTCTGCCTCAGCCTCCCGAGTAGCTGGGACTACAGGCATGTGCCACCATGCCTGGCTAATTTTTTTATATATACGTTTTTTTTTAAGTTAGCTGATTAGTTCGTTTCTATTTTTAGTAGAGAAGGGGTCTCGCTCAGGCTGGTTTTGAACTCTTGACCTTGAGCGATCCTCCTGCCTCGGCCTCCTAGACGACTAGGATTACAGGCATGAGCCACCGCGCCCGGCCTTGTTCTTTGCTTTTTAACAGAGTGATAATGATGGTACTTTAACAAGGGTCTCTGTCAAGATTTGGGTAAAGAGCACATATTTGAAACAGTTGAGTTACAGTTGTATTTTTTCCTCCCCACTCCCATTCCCAATTATTTTGTTTTCCCATCAGTGTTTATGGAGCCAGGTTGCCAGTATTGGAAGACACAATAAGAGAAAAACAAGATAAACAGTTATGAGGGCTCCCTGGGACATAGAAGCTCACACTGGGGCACATTGCCCTATGCCTCACCTTGTATTCGCTTGGTGATAAACTTAAATTTCAAACATGTGTTCATGAATTTGTTTTGCTAGCAAAGTCTAAGGATAATCAATATTTTAAGCCATCTCCTGAATAAGAAACGAGGCATGCTTAAACTTCCTTCTGTACATATTGTTCCTTCCTCTTCAGTTTTCTACATTTTAATCAATTGTTTTATTTCTACTTTGTTATTGTAAGTCAATATTTATTTAGCTTTAGTAACACATATAACTGATATCTTTGCTTGCTATTGCTACTAGCCTCCTGTCCTTTTTTCTGGATTCTTTTTCTTTTGCCTGAGATATATTCATTAGTAATTCTTTCAGAAATGATCTGGCTACTTTTTTAAAAAGATTAATTTTTTTAAAATTTAAAAATATTCTGGAGGTACAAATGCTTTTGTTACATGGATAGTTTATAATGCTTTAGTCAAGGTTATAAGTATGCCCGTCACCTGAATAGTGCTCTTTGTACCGGTTAGGTAGGTTTTTACCCCACCCCTTCTCCCTCTTCCCCCTTCTTGATTTCCAGTGATTTTTACTGCTTTCTATGCCTATCAATTAGTTCCAAATTATTAGAGAGTGCATGTGGGGTTTGTTTTTCCATTATTGAGATACTGCACTTAGGATAATGGTCTCCAGTTCCATCCAAATTGCTGCAAAAGACAAATTCATTTCTTTTTATGGCTGAGTAGTACTCCACGGTATATACATAACCACATTTTGTTAATCCACTCATGAATTGATGGGCACTTGGGTTGATTTCAAATCTTTGCAATTATGAATTATGCTGCAAATTGTCCATTTTAATGAACTCCAGTTTGTCAAAAATATTTAGATAGAAAAATCTATTGTCAGGCCTGGGGTGGTGGCTCATGCCTCTAATCCTAGCACTCTGGGAGGCCAAGGCGGGAGGATCTTTTGAGCTCAGGAGTTCAAGACCAGCCTGAGCAAGAGTGAGACTCCGTCTCTACTAAAAATAGAAGGAAATTAGCTAGACAACTAAAAATATACATATATAAAAAATTAGCTGGGCATGGTGGCGTACACCTGTAGTCCCAGCTACTCAGGAGGCTGAGGCAGAAGGATTGTTTGAGCCCAGGAGTTTGAGGTTGCTGTGAGCTAGGCTGATGCCACGGCACTCTAGCCTGGGCAACAGAGTGAGACTCTATCTCAAAAAAAAAAAAAAGAAATATCTATTGTCTCAGTATTATATTAGTCCAAAGTACCCAAAGTTTATTAATAATCTCATAAACCATGACTAGATTATTGTCAACAATCAATTCAATTATATTAAGAGTTATTAAAGATATATTATGCTTTTAAACCTTTACCAGGTCCAAGTACAAGAATTACACTATTTTTAATTTTATGGGGATTACAAGAACAAAAGTATATAGACATCAATTACTTACACAATAACCAGTTTGATAATGGTAACAAATTTTTTATGAAATAATTATATCATAAACTCTCAGCCATTTAAGTTTTAATACCATTCATTCCACATTAACTGCCTCATTATCAAAATCTAATGAATACTGCATATAACAGAAAACTCCAGTATAAGTGGCATAAGCAAAATAGTTCATTATTTCTCACTTAAGAGTTCAGAGAGAGGCTCCCCAGGGCTGGCAGGTTTTACATCATCTGGGACTTGGGCTCCTTCTCTCTGTCCCACCATGCCAGGCCACAGCCTCCAAAATGACTGCCGGGGCTCCAGTCATCACATTTGTGTTCTAGACAGCAAGAAAGTCTTTCTTATACACTTCCTTAGCTTCAGTGGGTCTTCATTTCCTCTCTGGGGATGACAGGGCTTGTTGCCCCTACCCTAGTGGGTTTGATCCCTTTGTCCCACAGAGGATAAAGGTCCATCTTCCTACTCCCTTCCTGCAGGTCTTCAGCCCTGAGGGACTGTCTTTCCAGTTTCCTACTTGGCCTTCAATCTTTTTCACGAGCACCTGGTGAATGGAGGTCCCTGAGAAAGAGATGAAAAGTGGCCTGACCACTCCTCTTGTGTCTTGGGATCCCAGAAATACTGCACTGCCATGCTAGCCTGCACTTGACCTTTACCAACTCATTAAAATCTTAGCTAAATTGTTCTCACCCACTTGTTTGGTATTCCACATCTCTTCCTCCCTTTCTATGAGACAGGTGAGCCAGTGCCTGCATCTCAACTCTGTTTGGAGTGGCCTGCCTTTCCTCAGATTTTAGATGACTTGGTTGCCTTATAACTTCAGCTCATTTATAGGTTCAGGAAAAGTTATGACTTTGTAGTTTACCTGGTTTGTTCTTCTTGTTCTAAGGGGAGCAGCACTCATTGGAGCTTTCTATATCCAAAGCATAAACTTAACTTGAGAGTCAGTGTGTGATGATGTAATGGCCCAGAATTTTCCGGTGCTTTGAAAAGTCATTAAGCCACAGGACACAGATCATCACAAGCCAAGAAATATAAACAAAAAGAAATCTGGGTCTTGGCATATTGTAGAGAAATTGCAGAATACCAACAGAGGAAGCAGCCATCATTTAAGAAGAATTTTAAAGAACAGACATCCCAACTGCAACAAACAAGCCAGAAAATGGTGAAATAATATCACCAAAATGCTTAGGAAAAATAACTGTTAAGCTAAAATTGTATACCTAACGACACTCCCAATAGTGAGAACTGTATTAGTTAGGGGTAGGTTTATTTATAAATAGCCCCAAAATTCCAAATAATAGTGTTTAAAATAGCTCCCAGGTTTATTTTCATCTCAGGTAGAAATCCGGAGGGCGCCGTCTAAGGAGGGATGAAGGTCGTGCACCCTGAAGTTCGCGGGGCCTCAGTCTCCTCCAGCTTAACGTGCGGCCCTTATACTCATGATCCAAGGCAATATTTGCAATTTCACAGTGCCTTTCCTCTTTGGAAAACAACGGCCACAGAAGATGCAAGTAATTTTTTTGGCAGAATAAAAATTTGGTCTTATGTCAGCAACGTAACATGTTTTTTAAAATGGTATTGGTCTGAGGAATCCACACCTCCCGGAGCCATGGTTCTATAGGGACAATCTAGCCTTGAGCTTACATTCCCAGTGGTGGAAGGAGTAGGAAGAGGGTCTCTTCTCTCCTTTTCCTTTAGACTATAGAGCACTTGAAAGAATATCAAAGCAGTTGTCTGCTAGTCTTCCCAGGCTTGAAGACTCTGCTTCAACCATCATCAGTTACTTCTGTCCTTAATAAAGCTTGCACAAAGAAACCCCCCCTCCGCAGGGTCCTGATTGATCTGCCTCAAAGACACCCCCCCCACAGGGTCCTGATTGGTCTGCTCCATAAAGAATCTGCCACCACAGGGTCCTGACTGGTCTGCTCCATGTTTCACAGCTGCCCAAGCAAGTCATTCTCAGAAACCATTTGACCACACGGGCTCCCATTGCTCACAGGACTGAGGGATGACTGCCCCAGACTTCCCAGGGCCCCCACCCCAAATCCACGCTGAGATAAAGGTTGCGAATGCTCTTAGACATTGTCGTGACTGGCCTTCTCAGAGATGTCTCTGGACGGGCCAGGCACCCCGAGGACACAGGAGACAATGCACGGAGTATTGCTTCCTGACCACTGGAAGACAGATTTCTTCTCATTGTTTCTGCTCCTGGGTCCCTGGGCTGAAAGAAGGGGACAGAGACAGAGCAGGAAGGAGGACGATCAGGACATAGGGACAGGGTCAGAGAAGCACAGTTGGCTATGAGGGGCAGGCTTGGGGGCTCAGGAGTTACTGATTTTTCAGTTTGCTCAGCTTTTACTTGTTGCTGGGATGGAGTGACAACTTCTGAGCTCCTTACATGCCGGACTGGGAATTGGAAGTTCTATTATTTTTCACATGTGTTTAACTTTAAATAAGTTACCATAACACCTCACTGCCTTCAAAACAAGTTTCTATCTCCTTTGCATGGCTTTCTTTCTCCATAGACTGACCCACTCACCACCCAACCTTAGCACTTCTTATTCTTCTCTAAGAAAATAGCGTGGAATCCGCAAAGGAGTAAAAGCTTGTAAAAATTTTGGAGAATGCCCTATCCACTCCAGCCTTGCAGCTTAAAGCAGGCAAAGGTCGGCCATGCCTGTTTGTCCTGTGCTGAGATTCAGCCCCATGTGTGGCAATGGGAATGGGAGAGCATATTGTGTGGAAAAGCAAAAAACACAGCAGTAATGCGCATTCCTGGAGAAAGCTAAGTGTGTGTGTGTGTGTGTGTGTGTGTGTGTGTGTGAATGTGCATATGTGTATGCTCATAGGTGTGTGTGCACATCTGCACATCTGTGTGTGCATGTGCAGGTATGTGTGAGTGTGTTTGTATATTCTTACTCTCAATGCCCCAAGCATGCCATTGACTAAAGTCAACAGTGAGTGGGTTGAGTCTATGGGACTTCTCTGTAAAACAGAGGGAACACAAACATTCTAAATGAGAGAGGGATGCATGTGCACTGCCCAAGAACATGCCCAGTGGGTCCTGAGTGTAGCTTCTACCTGTTGGGTCCAGGACACATGAGCATAGAGGTGATGGCTTGAATTTGGGGATTGGGAACCCAAGTACCCCACAGTCAGTGTGGTAGGGAGCAGAGAGCTGGTAGGATTTTGGGAGGAGGCACAAGAAAGGGGTGATCAGTTTTATTTCCCTGAACACCCCAGGAAGGTGCCTTCCTTCAGCAAAGAGCTCACCTGAACTCACCATCAGGCTGATGTTTTTGAGCATAGTGGTATACTTCCTGGGATCACCCTCCATGTCACACCAGTATTGTCCTGTGTCCTTTGTCCTGACTTCACTTGTGGTGATGATGAAGAAGCCAGCAGCAGGGCTGTCCCAGATAAAATACGAGACATTACCTGGGGCCTGGAGCTGGGGACTAACCTGGAACAATGACGTGTTTCCATTTCTTTACACTGAGTTTTGTTCTTATACTCACCGTCTGGGGCAGAGGACTGGCATTTCACAGAGGCTACCTGCCCTGCGCCGCCCACACCACCTCACTGTCATAGTTCTGTGCCCAGGAGCCCTGGAAACAATTCCTCAGGTCAGAGTAAGGGATAGGGAACAACCACATCCAGAGCCTGGCCCCAGATGGCCTTCCAGCCCAAGGCCACACCCACTCTCTATCCCACGTGTCCCCAGAGCCCACTTCATACTTCTCCTCACCTCCAACTTCCCTCCTTCCTTGCCCTGGTTCCTGCATTCACCCTCCGCCCTCGCCCCTCACCTGAGGCCAGGAGCAGAAACCCAGCAGCAGGTATAGGGCCTCCAGCGCCATAGTGCCCTCTCCTTGTGTGGAGTTGGGGGTACAGAGTGGTCTCAGGACAGACAGGCCTGCAGCTGGGGCTGACTCTGTCCAGACATCCCAGTGCATGGAGGGGGAAGACTGAGAAAGGAAAAGGCCTTGACTGGGTAGATGTGAGCCCGGCGGGACAGGCTCTGTGGGCAGAGGGGTGGGTGGAGGTTGCCGTCCTGCCCAACTCCCAGTTCAGCCCCATCCTCTGACCCAGCAAGTCCCAGGAGGAAGCTAGGGTGAAAATAAGACGCTACCTTGCTTCTCTCACTCTCTCTTTCACTTCATCCTTCCAGACCCTGGCTTTCTCTGTCCCCCTCCAGCACCCCAGGAAAGGACAGGCTGAAGGCAATAGGGACTAAGGAATATTTAAGGCCTGATCAGCTTCTCTGGTCCTGAGAGCAAGCAGAGACCTCCTGGCTAGGAGGTGTGTGGTTGAAATGACCTGGGGCCCACTGACTCCCAGGCTCTCACAGCCCATGAGAGTGTGTTGTGTGGCGATTTTCAGAGAGCATGAGCTTGGATTCACTACAACACGTGGAACCAGAGTGAAGTGTTCCCGGGCCATCCAACCCCCAGCCAGCTTCCCCACTCATCACAGCACCCTCTGACACCCCTCTCTGACGTGCTCCAAGAAGTATGGCACAGTAGTAATCACCAACATACCAAGTGCCACGCTATTCATGTTTAACGGTCTCTCAGTGCATAGGTTTGTGTGCAGCACACAGACTTTGTCCGGTATTGACCCAAATTACATGTCACTTCTACACTGTGATGAACATTGAGTGTGATGTAAATAAACGTGAAATAATGAGTTAAAGCTGCAAAGGATCTTATCTAAATTAGGCCTGGGTTTTTTGTGCCCCTAGGCACCTTACAGAACTAAACAGTGGGACCCCCAGAGCCCTACCCCATTGGGTAACAACTGAGACCCCACAGGCTCCGACCCTCCACTCTCTCCTGCCCTTAAGACACCCTGATGGTCTTCCTTAAGGCACCACACGTGGACATTCGCCATAACGGATTTTTAAATCAGATAGTACATTCTAGATACACTTTGTACAGGTTGTAGGAGTCAACGTTTTAATAGCTCGAGTTCAGATGGTGAAAGAAATCTGCACTTTCCATTTTGAGAGGTTATTATGCGTAGCTCAGGGATACAAGCAGAGAGGAGACGTCATTGTCAACTTTACGGAAACAAGGTGGAAAAGAAGGGACCTCGGATAAAAGAGTAAAATCACATTCGTAGCTTAGAGTTCACAAAGCCTGGTCGCGGGAGCACCCAACTCCGGGATTCCCAAACTTGTCAGCGCCTCGGAATAACCTGAGGATTATTTTTCAAATGCCAAGGCCCAGGCCACACACAGACCAATTAAATGAGGCCCGGGGGCGGGATCAGGCATCGGTATTTTTGAAGCTCCCCAGACGATCCCAGTGTGCAAACCAGTCTGGGAACGACTAGTCTCATCTAAGTTCCACATGTCCTCGCGAAGCAGTCGCCACGACCCCCTTTCATTCCCTGCGGTTCCCCGGTGAAGTCGTGGCACCGGAGAGCGCAGGCGGGGCTCGCGCGCTGCCCGGCGGGGCTCAGTCGCGTCGCCACACACCGGGTGACGGACACGCTGCCCTGCCCCCTGCCGGCCGGGGGGTGCTATTGCCGCCAGCGGGCCCGCGCGTGCGCGCATTTGCCCGCAGCTCTGCGCTTTCCTTTCCTGCCTTGCCTCCTCGCAGTGTGCCAAGAACATCTTCCCGCATTCTCCTCCCGTGGCACTCCACCTTCTGACTCGCTCTTTGCCGTGTAGCCAGGGGGTCTTCCTTTACTAGCAGCCTGAGAGCCTTTTTTTTTTTTCTTTGAGACAGAGTCTCACTCTGTTGCCCAGACTAGAATGTAGTGGCATCATCACAGCTCATTGCAACCTCAAACTCCCGGGCTTAAGTGATCCTCTTGCCTCAGCCTCCTGAGTAGCTGGGACTACAGGCATGTGCCACCACACCCAGCTAATTTTTCTATTTTTTATAGAGACAGGGTCATGTTCTTACTCAGGCTGGTCTCAAACTCCTGCCCTCCAGCAATCCTCCTGCCTTGGCCTCCCAGAGTGCTAAGATTGCAGGCATGAGCCACCACCACACCTGGCCAAATGTCATTGTTTTTAATTTCGTTTTTCTATGGTATACTTCAATTATATAGATAGTCAATTTGAGTTTTCTGTGTTGACCTTTTACCCTGAAACATTGCTAAATTTCAGTATTGGTTCTTGTAGCTTTTTGTGTAGATCACTTAGGATTTAATATCTATATAGTCATGTTGTCTATGAATAAAGACAGTTTTTCTTCTTCCTTTCCAATCTGTACTCCCTTTCTTTCTGTTTGTTGCCTTATCAAGTAATTAAACCTCCTGCACAATGTTGAATAAAAGTGCTGAGAAGGATATCCCTGCTTTTTCTCCTAACTTAGATGAAAAGGATGAAGTTTTTCACCACGAGGCATGACACCGACTACAGATATTTTGCAGATACCTTTTGTCAGGAAAAGGAGGTTCTTTTATTCTCCTAGTTTGCTAATAATAGGTGCTACTTTTTCAAATGCTTTTTCTACATCTTTTGAGATGATCATATGGCTTTTCTTTCGTTGTCTCTTTCTTTCTTTTAAATATCATGAATTACATTGATTGACTTTTCAAATGTTCACCCAACCTTGAATTCCTGGGATAAACTCCATCTGACCAGGGTGTATTATCTTTTTAATATGTTGTCGAATTCAGTATACTAATATTTTTTCAGGATATTTGTTTTCATGAGGGATATTGATCCATCATTTTTCTGTCTTCTAATTCCTTTTTCTGCTTTTTGTATCAGGATAATTCTGCCCTTAAGAAATGAGTTGAGATGTGTTCCCAATTTTCTTAAGTTTTGTATTAGTTCTTTCTTAAATATTTATGCCATTTTTGTCTTGCTAAAGACTCTATTTGTTTTGAAGCCAGAGGATCAGATGGCTTCACTGGTAAATTCCATCAAATATTTCTATGCCTGAAATGGTTACTTTTGTTATAAAGGATTGTTATTTATTTGAAATGTTTAATTTAAAATTGACCATCACAATATTCCATTTCTTCATAGGATTTACTTTTATTATAACTTTATTATTATTTGTTTACCTTTTTAATGAATTTTCCATCTCCTTTCTACCTTCCCCATCCTACCAAATACCCTTCTTGAATATTAGCTCCATGAGAACAGGAAACATTTCTGTTTTATCAGTCTGTTTCCTGTGTCTGGAATGGTATGCTCTCAATAAATATTTGTTGAATGAATTCTATGAATGAATGAATAAACTCTCCTTTTCTTTCCTTAGTTTTTAAGCTAATATCCTTGAGTTTTCAGAAACTGGAAGAAACAAGGGAAGGCTTCTCCTCTAGAACCACTGGAGCCCGTTCAGCCCTGCCAATAGCTTCCTCTCAGACTTCTGGCCTCCAGGCTGTAAGAGAGTAAATTTCTCTTAAGTCATCCAATTTGTGATAATTTGTTACAGTGGTCCTAGGAAACCAACACACCAACTAATCAGGATTTTTACTATTTTATAATTATAGAATTGTGTTAATTCACCTGTTTTCTAATATATTTCATTTTTGCAATTTCTGCTGGTTTGTCATTCCTAAAAACTATATATGTATTCTTTTTACAAATGTTTTTCCAACAGCACATGTATTCATTTAATTTAATGTAAATTTTTTCACCTTTCTAGAGGGACATTCTTATTTTTCACCATATGTTTATGTTAAATATTTTATATGTACACATACTTGAATATAAATATATTCTTGTAAAATATGTAACATTTTATGCATGTTTTAAATTTACACTAATTATATCAATGTAAATTTACTGTTTTATGTTACAACTAAATCATAAATAAAAAATTATTAGAAATAATAGGAGAGATTATTAATTTCGATAGATATGAGATCCATATGCAAAATTTAATTGCATGTATATTAACAAGCAACAAGCAATTACAGAATGTGATTTTATTTTGGGAGGTTTTTTTGTTTTAAGGCAAGCACAAAAATGAGGTTTATTGAGGAGAGAAAGGTAGGATTATAGGGCGAGAGCAAGATATAGGTTTACAAAGTGTGATACACATGCCACAGATGACCGGACCCATTGTCGCAGCAAAGGGAGAGCAAAAGGAAGGGCGCAAAAAAAAAGGCACAAAATGTGATTTTATAAAGACACCATTTTTGGTCACCTTTATAACCAGAATACAATAAATATTTAAATTTATGTCTCTTTGATCTGTCTGGTCTCAGTGCTTACCACCACCATTTGTCAGTCCTTTAAAATATTTAACTACCAGTGGATTGCAGTAAATATTCAAATAACTGTTTTCCAAGAAGGACGTTCTTTTCTATCATTTGTAACACCATCTGATCATCTTCACAGAGTGAGGATAATTTAGTGAGACCTGTGAGTCTTGGATGACAGTGCCTCCCCTGCTCTCTATAGAAATGGATCTGTCAAACATATGAAAAAAAACTCAACATCTCTAATCATCAGGGAAATGCAAATAAAAACCACAATGAGATATCACTTATCTCCAGTGAGAATGGCCTTTATCAAAAAGTCACAAAACAATAAATGTCGGCGTGGATACGGAGAGATAGGAACACTCCTACACTGCTGGTGGGACTGCAAACTAGTGCAACCCCTGTGGAAAGCAATATGGAGATACCTTAAAGCAATACAAGTAGATCTACCATTTAATCCAGCAATCCCACTACTGGGCATCTACCCAAAAGAACAAAAGACACTCTATAAAAAAGACACCTACACTCGAATGTTTATAGCAGCACAATTCACAATTGCAAAGTTGTGGAAACAACCCAAGTGCCCATCAATACACAAGTGGATTAAAAAAATGTGGTATATGTATACCGTGGAGTACTATTCAGTTATAAGAAACAATGGTGATATAGCACCTCTTGTATTTTCTTGGATAGAGCTGGAACCCATTCTACTAAGTGAAGTGTCCCAAGAATGGATAAACAAGCACCACATGTACTCACCAGCAAATTGGTTTCACTGATCAACACCTAAGTGCACATATAGGAATAACATTTATCGGGCATCGGGCAGATGGGAGGGGGGAGGAGGGGATGGGTATATACATACATAATGAGTGCGATGCGCACCATCTGGGAGATGGACACGCTTGAAGCTCTGACTCCAGGGGGGAAGGGGAGGAAAGGCAATTCACGTAACCTAAACATTTGTACATCCCTAATATGCTGAAATAAAAAAAAAAAGCCAAAAAGACAAGAAAACTATTTTAAATGAGGCAAGTAATAACTTCATGGGAAATTTAAAGTATCAAAAAGGAAATGTAATCATAATAGACTACATGACCAGACTATGAAGAATATTTACATGGTCATAAAATATAAAATCTAAGCATTCATTTTACGGATAACCATATTGGGAGAATAAAAGCAGGGGAAAAGGGATAAGTGTGACAGTGATGGATGCGGATGAGGAACACCCCTCACCTTCCATAGTACACCCTTAATGGATAATGCCTACAGCTGTGAAACAGACAAATGTCAATATAAGGATAAATATGAAAAATACTTCAAATTGACTCCCTTAGGAGAAAGGGAATTGAGGTGTAGAGTGTTAAGGCATAGAACTGCTGCACTTTTTTTTCTTTTGAGACAGG
>CAUYMX010023156.1:0-23684 GCA_963573855.1 Lepilemur septentrionalis
GCTTGTCCCAGCTTCTTGGGAGGCCGTGATGAGAGGTCCTGTAAGCCTAGGAAGTCAAGGCTGCAGTGAGCAATGATCATGCCACTGCACTCTAGCCTGGGAGACAGAGCAAGAATCCATCTCTCAAAAAGAAAAAAAAAAGAAAAGAAAAGAAAAAAAATTTATATATTCCAATGTTTGTTTCTGGTGTATTCTTTACAAAATAAGTAATTGTGGATGAAGCAACTGATTTGAACTGATTGCTTATTTGGAACACTGTTTCTTAACTCTGGAAGCATAATAAGATCACTCAAAGAGATTTTAAAACATAACAGTTCTTGGGCTTCACCTCAAGAGATTTTGATTTAATTGATTTGGAGTGGAGCCTTCATATCAGAACTTTTTTAAAAAAGCCCCTCAGGCGAGGATTAGAAGCACTGGTTTAGAGTTCACAAGTTTTTGAGATGTCTAATCTCAAATATTTTTAAGGAGAAAGATGATTTGTCTGAACCATTAATAAGATATCATAATCAACTTGTAATTAATTGTTGACTTTACTTTTTCTTCTTACAAAAGAATTTTTTGACTAAGAGAATCTACGCTAATCTGATCAAAGAAAAAGCATATTGGAAGTTTATTCATATAATTAATTGAATTCTATATGTGTAGCGTAACTCAACTGTGGCAGAGAAAACATAAGAACTAGAAGGTGTTACCTTGGACTTGGAATTATGTTAATCTACAGTTTAATGAGGAACTAAAGGTAAGGCCTGGAAAGAGCATCTGAAGAAGGAAAGAAAAGAGAGGGAATGGAATGTTATTTTCATGATTAATAAGAATATTGCACCTCTCCTGCTCTTAATCTTGATTATTTCCTAGGCTGAATCATTTGATTTATTTCTCCTTCTGTTTCCTTTTTCTCTTGCTCATTCTTTATCACTTGTTCCATCACGAAAAGACATTGTTTTATTGTCAACCTAGATTTTTAGAGATGACAGCCAAAATTTTACGTCAGAGTAATTGGATAAATGAATCTGACTTTTCTGACATAAAATTTTTGGCCATGGACCTTGTAAACCATTGTGTAGCTTTTTGTTTTTACTTGGTGGAACAAAAAGCCACTGGAGGGTTGTTGGTATGAGGCATAATCTGATTTTAACTTTAACATGATACTCTAATTGCTGGGCTGGGACCAGACTATCATGGGCAAGGAGGAAGAGGAGATACTGGCTGGGAGACCAGAACTATGATCTGAATGAGTAGTGGTGGTAGCTCCGGCCAGGGTGTTCACAGTGAGGGTGGTCAGAAGTGGCCGGATCCTAGATCCATTCTATTGGTGAATTTTGCAGGATTTGTTTTAGACTGGTTATCTGTAAAAAGGGAAAGGAGTCAAAAATTACTTCGAATGAATGTTAACTTGCCATTAATCAAGAAGAGGGGAAGGCTGTGGGAAAATAGGTATTGGGGGTTAAGAACAGGATTTCAGCTCAGTTTTAAGTTTGAGATACCTCTTAGACATCCCCATGTTAAAAGGAACAACCACAAATTAGCTTTAATAATATAAAATCTTGTACACTTTGCTGTTGCTTACTATGTTATTCTTTCTTTCCAATAGATTGTAATCTCTTGTCTCATACAGGGATGATATTTTAGATTCATTCTTTTATCCTCTACATTGTCAAGAAAAATTTTGAAGTCTATAGTTTCTTGATAAGTCTGTTGATTTATTGTGTAAAGAATCAGATCAATGTATAACATATCAGACATATGAATTCTGTTTCATATAGTCTATCTTTTAAACTTCAGCTTAGTATTATTTATATTCTATGTATTAGCAGGTTCATGTGCCTTATTATCCAAAGAGCACAAGAGAAAAAGAGGCTTGGCAGATAGAAGAGAAAAGCTCTCTAGTAATTAAATCCTTCATGGAAAATGTTAACAGAAGTGATTCCTGTATAATACACACATTTACAGGAAGAATCTCATTTGTATTTTAGTCTGTGTTCAGCTCATTCAGAATCAAAACTCATGTCTTAGGAGCTCTAGCCAGGAAATATGCCAGAGACACAGGGACTGAGCCCAGTTAGATGGGACCCTGGCAGGGGTCGGCATGTAAGAGCAACTTTTTCTGTATCTTACTAAGTTGACGATGATATTTCATTATCAAGCCACAAATTCAAAACCAAATTATGTTGAAATAAAATAACCAAAGTAAATGACTATTTTTTAGAAAGCCTCTTGTGTTTTTTCTAGGAGGAAGTAGTTTATTTTATTGTGGATTTTTTGTTGTTGTTATCTTTAAGTAAAGTATTTCAGTGAAGTAGCTTGATTCAGAAATAACATAGTCTGTGATTTTGTGAACCTGAATGTAAACACTGCCAGTGGATTCCAAATTGAACCACTTTCTAATTGTCTCACTCTCTGATACTGGCCAGTTTGAATTAGCTTAGCACATAAAGAATAAAAAAGGTAGAAACATGAGACTATGACTTTTCACTTTTCTGTGGGTCAGGATAACTGAGGAAGAACATTCAGAGAAATTTAAAAACAACAACAACAAAAACAGTGATACAAAGGAAAGATTCCACTCCTTATGAAAAATCAGAATATGAAATCTACATACTGTCATTAAATTCAAAATATCCTCTTCTTTAGCTAGAAGATAGTAATTATGTTCAAATGAAGCATTTTATGTTTAGCCTGTTAATTCAATTCCAGGTATTAGGTTCATGCTGAGATCACAATTAAATCCAAGGATATAATCCGGTCTTAGACATGCTAGGATATTCCTCATGTTGATATTTGTTTCTCCAAAGATAACATATGACTAAGAACTGATATAAAAGCATGTGTTCATTCTTTCCTTAATTAATGACATTATGGAAAGTTCTCATACATTTGGATAGGATAACATTTTTCCTCACTCTATATATTATCCCCTTAGTTGTCTAGTTTGATTTATTTTAAGATTAGTTGGCTTTGCCAGTTTAGGATTAATTATAAAATGATAATTAATAACTCAAGCTTTTTATCGTTACTTGGCTCTTTCTTTTCTAGGAGGAAAGATTGGCGGGACTGTTTTAAATGTGAGTGAAGAAATCATTTAGCATCTTGGGCTTGTTCATGTGGGCAGGGTTGGCAGTAGGGCCTGTCACAGGACACAATTCTACACTTTCTAATACTTTGCAATCTAGAGCGATTTATAGCGTAAGGCAGAACCTTTCCAAGAAATCAGGGTTAACAGAGTTACCTTTCTCTGCTACCTTCTGCTGAATTTTGTTGTCTTTGTGCTAATGAAATGAAAGTTGGGGAAATGGTAGAAGTCCTGCAAAAGCAATTATAATCAAAATGAGTCATAGTGCTAAAAGGCAAAGTTGCTCGTCTACATTTACAGTACATACGTCATTCCGATGATTCTTAGCTAATGAGCAATATCACCATGATCTTTTGTTACCGTCACAAATCTCTTAGACTTATGTAAGGGAATATTTTTATTTCACATTTTATGTTTGAGATGATGAGAAGAGGCTAGAGATTTTAAAAAAGTAAAAAGAAAATAAAACAAAACCACTTCACATTATCATTCATTTTTATGGCATTTAGAAGTATTTGTAAAATGTATGCACATCGAATTGCATGCAGTTGTATCTCATGATTTCTGCATATGCAGAACTTTGCCTAATCTCTTGGCTGAGGCCAAATATGTTCCCTTTTTGTGGTTTACATTCCTGTCATTAAGTTCAACCAAACTTCCTAATATAGAAGACTTTTTCTCAGGAATTAAATGTCCAAATAGTTAATGAATGTTACACCTTCCCATGTTAGCTTGGCAATAAACAGGCAAGGAATAAACAGGATTTGAATATAAATTCTTCACTGAAGCAATCATTATTTTGAGCTAATCACATTAGAAATGCAGCTATTAAATGCCAAAAGATCAAATCACGACTAGGAATGCAAAATAAACAAAAGTGCATCACTCCTGGCATCTATAATTCTTCTAAATCCACACCTCCCCGTTGCTAGCCAACCTTAGATTAAAACCTTTAAGCACTTATTTGATACCAGTTGAGATTATATTAATAGCTATTTGCCAGCAAAGCAAGATTACTCTCTTTCCACTGGTGCTCTGATGAGGTCTAGACTTAAATGACTTTGAGCAAGTTAAGCCTAATGGGTCCGTCCACTCTTTATTTGCATGGAGAGATATTCTGACCTGACACTTTGACTTCACTGTCCATCTGCTCTCTGAAACTTAAATGTACAGGCTTCTAGATCTCCTTTGCCATGCAGGAAATCACACTGGTCCAGTTACTTAGTTCCTACAGAAACAATGCGGAAAGAATCTATATTCTTGAAAAGTAATAATTCTTGGAGAAAGTCTTGGTTATGTTGGGAATAACTGTTTTGATATGCTGCCTACACTAAGGGGATGCCTGAATGAAACTTGGGTGGTTGTGGTGGTTGTCTTCCTAGGAGAATTTAACAGAGCTACCTTCCTCTGCTACCTTCTGATGAATTTTGTTGCCTTTGTACAGAATTGCTATAATTCTTTCTGTCTTTTCTTTTTTCCTTGCTCTGCTTGGAGATGAGCGGAATATGAGGGTTTGGTGGCAGAGTTAAATTGTTTGGCAAAATTAAGGAGAAGGCGGATGGAGAAGCTGAGAGCA
The DNA here is from genome assembly GCA_963573855.1 of Lepilemur septentrionalis. NCBI lineage: Eukaryota > Metazoa > Chordata > Mammalia > Primates > Lepilemuridae > Lepilemur > Lepilemur septentrionalis. The sequence continues at coordinate 4,650 of CAUYMX010023156.1, forward strand.
GCTGCTGTTAAAGTAATGGTGTCTTTGGAGAAGAGGGGGATGTGAGAGTTGTTTGCCATGAAATAAGCTATATAAATTTCTCTTTTCATTTCTTCTCTGACATCTTTAACAAACTTAAAGCTGCTCAGTAATTCCACATGTGAGTGGACCTCTGGACAGAAGTTGAGAGTACAAGAGGAACACTGACTTCCGCATGCCAGAGAAGACAACCTCTTGGCAAAATCAAATGAGGAGTAAAACAGACTGACCAGCGATGAGAATCTATTTTTGCTTGCCATTTAATCACAATTGGAGATGTAAGCTAAGATATATCGCCTTCCCAGTTAATCTGCGGGAATGACTCCTAGCTGTGAACACGGAGTGTCATTTTAAGAAATGATAAGCCTGGCAAACTCTCTCTGGCTGGGCACATCCATAATATTCTGCTCCGTTCTTTCATGGAAAGTGTGGCCATTTTCCTGGGTTTGATGAGCCACGATGATGGAAAAGCAAGTGGTACTGCAGCAGCTTTTGGTCTTTAAAAGAAAGTGTTTTAACTTGTATATGCTCCCTGTAAAGGGCTCTTCCTTTCAAAAACACTACCCTTTATGTTTATGATCCTGTGGGAAGAGCCGTGATTTGATGTAACAACCTGCACGAGACTTGGTTTATCAGAATTGAGCCTATATTACCAATATTCAGATGGCCCTGTGGCAAGACATTCACATGTCACAACAGTCATTCTGTTAGATATTTCTCCTTTAACTCCTGTGATTCAAATGATAATACAGTACCACTAGCTAAGTAATTTTCATGTGTTATTTAATGGCAAAATGTTATCAATCAAGAGGCCTTTGGCAGACTTCACTGAGAATTCTTCTCAGAAGTAAATTCTATATTATATTGCTCAAGAAATTTTCAAAGTTGCATGTATTCATTTACCTTCACCAGACTTAATTTAAGCCATTAAATTATCTGAAATACCCAATGGTACCAGTAAAATATTCCTTTTTAATACTGTCACAAATTTATCAAATGTGTACATTCTGGGGGAGATCCCCTGATGAAATATATTGAAGACATACCAAAGTAGAGTCCATTTGATTGTTTTTGTTTTGTTTTGTTTTTGAGACAAGGTCTCCCTCTGTTGCCCAGGCTAGAAAGCAATGGTGCGATCATAGCTCACTGGAACCTCAGACTCCTGGGCTCAAGGAATCCTCTCGCCTCAGCCTTCTGAGTAGCTGGAACTATAGGTGTGCACCACCACACCTGGCTCTCTTGATTGTTTTCAACCTGGAATAGCCTTTTCAACATGTGAGTTCTGGAGATTAATCTCACCCCAAACTCTTTGCTCACCTCCAGGGTACTTATTTGAAGTAGAGTCAGCTCAAATTTCAGGTAGAGACTCCAAGACTGCTTATCAGATTACACCTGTTTTCCAGTTTGAGCTGAGCTTGCAATTATACACCACTTGCAGTTTATTAGCCACTCCTCCCAGTTTACTTTTCAGTAGGATGCCATTCTGGTCACCCAGATGTTGAGATAGCAGAGAATAGGCAGGGAACAGAAAAGGTTCAACAACATGTGTTAACTGAGGCTGCAACTACTCAGAAGCAATTTCTTCCACATCCTTCAGTTCCATTATTCATAATTATGAACTCAAAAGGAATAACACATAATACAAATAATACATAATATTGATATTGAAGTATGCATTAACTCTAGTTATCAATAGCTTGACTTTAGCTGACATAAATATATTTATTGTATAAGGTATTGGTACTGAGAGGAAATTTTGAGGAAATGGAATACAGACATCATTTTATTACTCTTTTGCTTTACTGCACTTCACAGATACTGTGTTTTTCACAAATTGAAGATTTGTGGTAACCCTACATAGAACAAGTCTATCCACTCGATTTTGCCAACAGCATATGCTGACTTCATTTCTTTGTGTCACATTTTGGTAATTCTCACAGTATTTCAAACTTTATTATTATTATATCTGTTATGGTGCTCTGTGATCAGTGATCTTTGATGTTACTATTGTAATTGTTTTGGGGCACCATGAACCAGGCCCATATAGGACAGCAAACTTAACTGATAAACATTGCGGGTTCTGAATGCTCCGCCAACTGGCCATTCCTCCATCTGTCTCACTCTCCCCAAGCCTGTCTATTTCCTAAGACACAGCAATATTGAAGTTAGGCCAATTAATAATCTTACAATGGCCTATAAGTGTTCAAGTGAAAGTAAGAGTCACATATCTCTCCCTGAAAATCAAAAGCTAAAAATGATTAAGCTTAGTGAGGAAGGCATGTTGAAGGCTGAGATAAGCCAAAACCTAGGACTCTTATGCTAAACAGTTAGCCAAGTTGTGCATGCAAAGGAAAAATTCTTGAAGGAAATTAAAATAGCCTCCAGGGAACACACGAATGTAAGAAGGTGAAATAGCCTTATTGCTAATATGGAGAACGTCTTAGTGGTCTGGATAGAGATCAAGCCAGCCACAATGTTCCCTTAAGCCAAAGCCTAATCCAGAACAAAGCCCTAATTGTATTCAATTCTTTGAAGGCTGAGAGAGGTGAGGAAGCTACAAAATAAAAGTTTGATGCTAGGTCAGTTCATCAGGTTTAAGAAAAGAAGATGTTTACATAATATAGAAGTGCAAGGTGAAACAGCAAGTGCTTTTTTTTTTCTTAGACAAGGTCTCACAGTCTCACTCTTTTGCCTGGGCTAGAGTGCAGTGGCTCACTGCAACCTCAAACTATGGGGCTCAAGCAATCCTCCTGGCTCAGCCTCCTGAGTAGCTAGGACTACAGGTGCATGCCACCATGCCTAGCTAACTTTTAATTTTTTTTAGAGATGGAGCCTCACTATAATGACCAGGCTGATTTGTGAACACTTGGCCTCAAGCAGTCCTCCTGCCTTGGCCTTCCAAACTGCTAGGATTACAGGTGTGAGCCACTGTGCCCAGACAGCAAGGGCTGATAGAGAAGCTGCAGCAAGTTATCCAGAAATTATCTAGAAATTATTTATTCAGCTAAAATAATTGATGAAAGTGATTACACTAAATAGATTTTTCAATGGAAGTGAAACAGCCTTATATTGGAAGAAAATGCTATCTAGGACTTTCACAGCTAGAAAAGATAAGTCAATACCTGGCTTTGGAGATTTAAAGGACAAGCTGACTGTCTTGTTAGGGGTTAATGAAGCTGGTGACTGGTAATTGAAGCCAATGCTCACATCTGCACTGACTTCCTCCACTGAATGTCATCTATGAATGTTGGGATCAACTTCTTCCAAACTCCTGTTAATGCTGGTATTTGACCTCCTACCATGAATCATGAATATTATTAAGGGCATCTAGAATAATAAATCCTTTCCAGCGAGTTTTCAATTTACTCTGCCCAGTTCTGTAAGAGGAATTACTATCTGTGGTAGCTATAACCTTATGAAATGTATTTCTAAAATAATCAGACTTGAAAGTCAGAAATACTCCTTGACCCAGGGGCTGCAGAAATTACTTTGTGTTAGCAGGCATGAACATAATATTAATCTCCTTGTACATCTCCATCAGAGCTTTCAAGATAAGTGTTGTGAAGTTGGACTGAATTTGGTAGATTTAGTGAGTGTATGTACAGATGGTGCACCTTCCATGACAGGAAAACATGAGGGGTTTATTGCACAGATTTTAAAAAGCATAAACAGATCCAGATGTTCTCATTTCTTTTCATTGTATCTCCCATCAGCAAAATCTCTGTGCTAAAGCTACTATTTTAAGTGACATTTTGCAACAAGTTAAAAGTATTGTTAACTGTATTTGTGTAAATGCAACACAGAATGGTCAGTTTTGTAACATGCTAAAGTTGAACAATGAGGTATCACTCTAAAATGCATTGGCTATCACAGGGACAGGTGTTAGCCAAAATTTTATCTCTGTGAGAACAGATAATTAAATTTTATGAAGAACAGAATCAGCAATGTGATTATTGAAAGAAGATTTCTATTAGGAATGCAGCATTCCTGTGTGATATGTCAAATCAAAATGACATGAATATTTCTTTGCAAGGTAAAACTAAATCTATATGTGATATGTGAAAAAAAAAAATCCAAGCATTTTGACAAAAAGCTATCTTTTTTTTCAAAACACTTCTTCAAAAGGAAATTTCAGATGAGCATTTTCCCCAGTCAGCAAAGGTCATTGTTGAGAAAGATGATAGATGTGAATCATTTGAAGAATACACAGCTGTTACAGACCTATTAATTAGAGAATACAATGAAAGATTCACTGACTTTGAGAATCATGGCGTCGCACCAAAATTAGCATTTCAGCCTCACCTCGTTTATATCACCAAGGCACCTGAAGAACTACAGATGGAATTGATTGAGCTCTCAGTAGGTGACATTTTAAAGTCACTGTTTGATGCTAAGAAAGATCCAACTGAAATACAGAAAAATGCAGTAGAATACCCACACCCTCGGCAACATGTCCCCAAAATGGTTTCTTGCTTTTCAACTAGTTATTGCTACAAATCTACCTTCTCCTACTTAACCCAAATCAGGACTCCTTTAAGATCACAATTGACTGATACACATCTAGAGGATCAATTGCAACTGCAGACCTCCATGCTGCAACCAAATATTCTAATGCTTTCCAACAAAAAGCAGACATAACAAAGTCATTAAAAGGTTAGTTGACTTTAAAATTAACAGTTTTCATTTTTTGAAACTATTAAGTACATAGTTGTTAGATTGTTACAAACTAATGTACATTTTTAAGTGTATCTAATTGAAGTTTCCTGAATGTGTCCTTATTTGATTACAGCTAAATTAATGCAATCTTCCAACATGAAAAGTTTTCCCACCCCTGCTCTTAGATCTCATTTATAGTACCTTTAGTGAGAGGGCACAAGTGTTATATAAATTATGAGGCACCAATTTATCAGAGTAACTCCTAGAAATACTTGGAAAGCTGTTTACATTATTACTATGTAGATGGAAGAAATTCAGCTCAAAAAATTAAACACTAATTAATTATATGGTAGATGTTTGCAATGCAACATTGCATAACACAGAAACCTTATTCCAGGAGCTCACAACTGCGTAGGGGAATTGGTTTCATTCTCACAAAGTAGACTGAAAAGGTGAGGCAGACTTAGCCATCCGTTGGTTCAACTTGCTGGAATAAAGACTGGCATTGCAACCCTTACAAAAAATACCTATGATCATAGTTTCTTTTTGGAGTTGGTTAGAAAAACATATAAATCAGACACCTGAAGTATGCACACAAAATATTTGGAGCCATAAAAACAGGATTTTTTCTTAGTTTGCATCTAATAAAATAGAAAAGCAACCTGCTTGACAGAAAGTGGGCTTCCTAAAGGTAGTGGCAAGGCCAAGCTCTGCTATACACAGTACTGTACATTCAGAGTAACCCGCCTGTGTTGACACACTGCAATAAATGGGGCTCAGCTGTTGCTATTGCTGCCACTATCAACTAAAGGAAGAATTTCAAAGATGCATTTTTCCAGGACTAAGATTTTAGTGACTTTTCTTAGTTCTGGTGGTTCACCCTAGGAAAGTACAGATAGCTCTTGGAAACGTATCTGGAAGGATCATCCACAGACATTTGGCTGTCATTGTGGGTCTGCCAGAGATGTGTGCAAAGTGTTTTTCACAATCTGAAAACTACCATGTTGGTTGGAAGGTGGATATGGTTAATCATTTTTCTTGATGAAGTTAATTCTTGATCTTCCTGGGTTTTGCTTTGTCTCAGTTCATACTTTTCAAGGGAGGCTTTCTTGGTACTCAAAGACCTTTTATTTATAATAAGCGCTTTGCCTTGGATATACATTTTTCTTTGGATATACATGAAGAGAGACAGAGATAAGGAGCACACCTTAGTTACTTCATTTTATAAAATTTTATGAATTTGTTCCCCCATTTTCCTTCCAGGGATTTAGCTGTGTTTCTGATTTATTGATAGAACACAGCATACTAAGAAACAGAATGGAAAAATGTTTGAGAAAAGTAATAAGGGTTTATTCCTCAAATGAACAATCAGGAAGTGTATGGATCACTTTGATAAGAACTGGACAGAAATTATGAATATATGTCTGTTTCTAGCATTTAATTCCTCCCTTACCCACCACCTGGATCTACTTAATCTCTGTGTTGGTGGGTATTTTATGCTGTAGTGGTGTACATCAGGAAGAAATGGGGAGAATGAGAAGGGTCACTTGGGATGGGACAGAAGTAGGAGTTGGAAAGCAACTTTGGTGAGGGGAAAGCAGATTACAGAGAAAACTTTAGGAAGTGCTGTTGTGGTCTGTACATTCCCTATATGATATATGGAAGATGGCACATTCAGAATTATTTTCTGGACTGGGTTTTCTCAATTATGACATCATTCCAAAAGGCTAGATCACATGAATGACTGCTTACTGCTAAGTCATCTATCCAAAGATAGCTTAGTTTCTTAGTTTAATATCCTTTAAATGTACTTCACCTGACAAAGTTTTTCTTTAGTTTTTGTAGTATGCCTTAGGGGGTTCCTTAGAAACAGACGCTAACTGACCGGGGATTCAGAAGCCAGACTTGATTTCGGGAGGGAGTGCTCTTCAGGAAAACCTCAGAGTAAAGGAGGAGAAAGAGATAAGTGAAGATGTGTTCTCAGGTCCAGGCTAGTCTTGGTCTGATACACGGGGAGGCTCTGGAGCCTAAACTGCACTGCAGTGGTCCCCCCATGTGATAGGATATGCTTCCGTGGTGACATGGCTTCCACCAGCCCAGGGCAATTTTCTGGAGGAGGGGGCAGCTTTGAATTGTTAGCTGTCAACATTCACAGTCACCAAAACAGGTGACCAATATGGGATTGGTAAAGGTAACCTGGTGTTATGCAGCAGAATTGGGGGCACAGAGCTCAGAGCTGGCACAGAGTTGGCTTCACATGTGGCAGACAAGATTGGCATCTATGTTGGGCAATTTGAAGAGGCATAATTTTTCTTCCTTATGCCAGCTAAACCACATGATATCTGCACTCCTTCACAAGGGCCTGTAAGCCTTAGCTCTTCAGCCTTATTTGAAGACACTGTGCACTTCACACTCCACCTTTACCATCTACCAAACTTCTTTGGTTCCCTGAACTCACCACCCTTTCTCTTATCCACACCCTATTCTTTCTTGTTCCTCACTGTGACCTTCATTTGATAGTGTCCTACTGTTCTTCTTGCCATAGTTAAGCCATTACTTCCTATTGAAGGCCTTTCTTGATACAATCAACTTGATATCCCTTTCTAGTTTCTTAAGGCACCTTGTACTACTTTTCAAAGTACTTTCTAGGATGTATTTTAATTGATATTTGGCTGTATTATTAATGTATCCCAGTAGACTACAAACTTTATGAGGGCAGGCATTATACCTGTGTTCACTATTGTATTCTAGTATCTGACATATAGTAAGTACATGCATTATGAATTTGTATACTAATATATATAGAATAAAGGAAAAGGTATCTAAAATTTCCATTTTATGAGAATGCAGACATTGTATCTCTGTTAAAATGTACAATAATACAAACTTTATTAACCTGCACATCTAAAAGAAGACTTTCTAGTTTAAAGGTAAGTTTTGGCAGTATCAGGAAAGGGCTAGATAATACATCCCGAGGCATAGGCTGTAGATTTCTGAGAGGAGTAGCTGTGGAATTATTAATATTAAATGTTCCAGAATCTACAAGTACATGGAACACTGTCTAGGTGATGAATAGACCTTCCATACAATAGTAAATCTATTTTTCTAAAGCCGCTATCATGCCTAATAATATGCAAATTCATATGAAAGCATATCTGCAATCAAATAGCTTTTAACCTTATGCATAATCCCAGAGGAAAGTAAAAGTACAAGTCTCATTGGGGAGGGGTTGTAATAGAGGCCTATATAGTTTTTATCTTTGAAAAGAAGCCACTCAGGAAAAGGTTGGGGAGTGCTTACCTAGAGCAAAAGAGAACCGCTCCATCAAAATGGACCTGGATACAGGTGCTAGTGCTGTGTGATAAGGAAGGGCATGAACTTTGGAGTTGGGAAGGCTTGGGTTTAGTGCCAGCTCTGATGCCAGGGTTGCCTTGAGTGTTACCACCACCATCCTCATTCTTCAGGTTCATCATGTGTAACAGTTTCTACCTCGTAGGTTACTGTGGAGAGTCAGTGAGATCATGTATGTGATAGGCTGAGCACAGCACCTAGCACTCAGTAAGTGCTCACTGATTTTTAGCTATTACATTGTAACATGCATGTACTGGGAGAGCTTGGAGTGGGGGTGGTATTTGCTCAACCTGGATAATGACAATACTGGACATCTGCATGAGAGGGAATGTTGTTATGTAGAAATAAATGATATGGAAGTTGAACCACCACAGAATCCACCCATTTCCTCATTGTGCCTAGGTTCAGATTTACATAGAGTGTAACACTGTAATGATCTTATTGAGCATTTACTATGTGCCAGGCACATTAACGTACACTAGCTCTAGTCTTTATGTTATGTATAAGTGCTGTAATCTTAATTTCACATGCAAGAGAAACAGGCTCAAAGACATCAAAGGGCTTGCCAAAGCATATACAGCCATGAAGTGAGTGGCCAGAATTGGACCCAGGTTTATCTAGCTGAAAGCAAATGATGAGGTTAATTTTAGAAAAAAATTTCAAGGGAAAATGAATCCCACGATCTTGGCACTGAATTTTCTTTGCCTCTTACTCTATTAGAAAGCTATTAGCCAGCCCTCAAAGCAAGTGCATGTCTTCAGAAACATGAGAATGGGACAGAGGCTAATTATAATCTAACCGAAAAGTAATTTGTTAAGCTTTCCCTTGATCCTAATCTCTGGGGTAATTCTACACCATTTGTCATTCTACTTCTTTAAGTGCTGAGGAACAGGCGTGCTTTGACTTCCTTTCAACCAGTTCCATTTTCCTTGCAGTTTCTTCTATTCTGCCACTCATCTGCTAGATATACAGCAAACTTACAAACAGAGGTGTCTAAAAATTGGAAGCATTGATTAAAAATATCTTCTCTGGCTCTTCATTTTATATATTATACAAATGATAAAGATGTTTTGTGCATGAGAGAAAGAACACAATTGCGTATAGATTCCTTCTTATTAAGACTTCTTTTGAATATGAAAGCAGTAATCCTTAATGCTTAATAACCTTATGTATCTTTCATTTTTATGCTTTATGCTACTGTTAGGTGACCCTTTGTGGTATGAAATATCAAGAAAAAGGGATATTTGGCATTAATCATTTTCAGCAGGGACTTTTTAGTCTTTTATATACTTGTTACCATATTGTAAATTTTCTGACGTAACTGTCTTATAATTAGGGTACATTTTACTAATTTTTCATAGACCAACATAATATCAGAAAGTTTCAGTACTAGAATGGATGCTAATTAGGAAATCTAGTTTCTCAAATTGTGTTCTAGTGTTCTGGGATTCTCACTGTCTCCACCTGCCCTCTAAAACAACCACAGAATGGTTGCATGCTTACATAGACTGTGGAAACAATGCTTCCGGATGAATAGCAAAGGTTCTTTGGAATAAGTTATCTACTTGGCTCATCCACAGTGTGACTCTCTAACAGAGAATGTAGGATATAGCATTTCTTAAATTTACCATGTTAACCTCATCCCACCCCACTCCCACATGTCTTTTATGAAGCATAGGGTAGGACAAGTACGCTCCAGAATACACTTTGGAAAACTTATTTATTCAAATATTTTTGTTTGCAAATGAGTAAATTAAGAAGTTCCAGGGAAGTTAATTGGCTCTCACCACGAGACAATGGGCATATCTATGCAATCTTGATTTTCATTGTTGAACTCTGTTCACCTATAATTTGGATCTGGGGGCAGCAGTCAGATTAGAGAGGGCTCATTCTTCAGGCTACAGAACCCTTGGTGACATTAGTAGTATGTAAGATCACGGTGAAGCCTTTGCTAAAAACAAACAAAAAATACATTACAGAAACTGAAATCAAAACAGTTGCATCTGAAAGAGAGTTGACTATAATTGAAAGGAATTTGAAATAGAATGTTTAAGGATTTGAGATTTTTAGGGACTTCTAAAATTATAATTTAAAATGAATGAGGGTTTTTGATATTGGAGCTTGACCTAGTTTTGTAGTTCAGAAAAGCTTTTTATAATCACTGCAGAACTAATGAGCCCTTGGTGTCTAATGTAAAATCTGATTTTTGAGATATCAAAATAGTTCAACACATTTAAGTTGTTAAATGATCTAGTTGAGCTTACATTATGAAGAACAAAAAGTGATTCATGTTTCTAGATCATATTAATGCAGTATTATTTGCTATACGTTTTGTTTTTAGTTATGGAAGAGGTATATTCTGTCAGGGGAGTCAAATGATTTTAAAAATACAGTTTACTTTGAAGTGTATGGATTATGCCACTGATAACTGTAACCAGTTTTGGTAAAGCACTTATTTTGATGCAGTGCAATAAAGAAATAGAGGAAAGAAAGATAAGGCTAAATTGGAGAACTACTTATCAACTCTTCTTTAATCACATAATCAGGTAAGAAGAATATCCAGCAATCTGGGGAGCTCTTAGCATCTTACCATAATGACTTTTAGGGGTACATAACACAAAAATGAGGAAAGTTTACTTTGGGCTTAAGTGATAATTATGAAAGGTCTGTAAGCAATTTTTTTTTAAATTTTACTTCTGCAGCTCCTTTTCCACGTCACCTCCCTTCTTTGTCATCCTCTTCTCAGCAACCTTTAAATGTAGCTTGCTAAATTATACTTGGGTGTCTGCTAAGGAGTGGAAGGCACTATAGTTATCTTTTCTCTCTTCTCTTTACTTTGCCATATAGTTAAATCATTGGTCATCATGATATTGTATATTTGTATGGAATATTATAATTTGTATAGCACTTTCATAAGAATTTTAATTTAATTCTTACAAAAATTCATAAGTTAAGAAAAGCAGATATTGTTAATCATCTTCACAGATGATGATGACTAGGAAGGTCGAATGGTTTGTCCAAGTTCACAGCTAAGAAGTAGTTGACTAGAATCAAACCTGTGTATACTTTTTAAAATTTTAATATAGTATAGAATTTTTTTCTGTTATAAAACTAATTCACATTTATTATGAAATGTCTGAAAAAATTAAAAAATAAAAAACTTAATCATATCACCAATATCCAAAGATAATTATTAAGATTTTTCTGTTCAGTTTTTTTGACTTTGTCAGTATAGGACTTTTAATTGGAAATCCATGATATGAAACATAAAAATAAAAATTCAAGATAGATTTTATCAACTATAACTGTGTAATGTATATATGTACATTAATGTATTACTATATATAATAAAAACAATCTAAAGGGAAATAGAATATGTGCTAATAGTTTAGCTTTATTAGAATATTTTCTATTTTCTATTAAATTGCTTTTATTACTAAATAAAGGGGAGTCATAATTCAGATAATTTTATTATTTCATTGTTTTATTTATAGATATTTTAACTTATTGACATAATGATGGGCTTTTGGAGTAATTTACTGCATATATACCTCTCTCTATTTACTCTGGTTGAACTTAGTAGATAGGCATTTAAAAATGTTATATCTTTTTCTATCCCTTGACCCTGAGCCGGAATGCATCCTTGTGGGTTAGATGTGTTTCCTGTGGACAACTTTGACAGAGTAGGTTTTTGAATGTAACAAGATAAGTCAACTTGAGTGGTAATATATTTTGGGAAATCAGCTCACTAATAACAATGTCTATCATGTTCAAGATAGAAAAAGTGTAGTAAACAGGTAAAAATGATAGTGAATTTCACTAATTGAAATCCATAAGAAGAACTAAATGAAAAATTTAGATCTGAAAAATTAAAAATTTGTTAGATGAGTTTAAAATCAGATTAAACACAGAAAAATACTATAGAATGAATTGGAAATTAAATCAATAGAAAATACTAAAATTAAAATGCAAACAAGAAAAAAAGGAAAATACAGGAAAGAATATTAAAAATATGTGAGATAAATGAAAATACTGGTGGGATTTAAACTTCGTGTGTGGCCATGGTTTTCTTGGTTAACACCTCTCTTAGGACCCCTAATGACTCTGCTTTTAACACTCATTTTCAGTCCCTACATTCTCCACTATTTAATAACATTCATACAAAACCAAATTTGAGCCCTTATTGTTTCTCTCCAACGTGATTCCTATCCCGCCTCTACTCTAACTTTTAAGACTGTCCGTTTTCAGCTGTTCTTCCCTAACAACCCTCAACTGGCCTCTCAGGCAGGGACAACTCTGTAACCCTAAGTCAGCAGGAAGCAGATACAGAAGATCAGACTGTCATGCAAACACCCCAGTTTCTGATTCCATTGTTAAGAATATTAATTCTAACCAAAGAAAGGGGGGCATGAAAGGTCGACCTTGCTGATAAACTATCTAACAGAGAAAAAGGGGGAAAAAAATCACAGCACATAATTGCTCCTTTATTTGCTTAACCACCTATGGCTTAACTTGTCTCTGATATTTATGGTATATTAGTATGAGACATTTACCTATATAAAATCTCAGTATTTCTAATTTCTAGATTTAGATATTTTGAAAAATTAGTAAAGATGTTTGATGTCTCTTATTTCTCCCAAAACAAATCCCAATAAAAATACACACATAAATTAATTTTCGTAAAATAAATAAAAGGAGTTTGTTTTAATATCACTTAAAGAGAACTGAGCAGACAGCACGGGAGAGACCCTCCCGCACATCCACCAGAACACGCACCAAAAGGACCGATAAAGCCAGCCTAGCAGAGAAAAGAAACAAACACAGCTATATCGTTTTGTAGCAATAACTGCTTTATTTTAACCCTTTACAACCCCAGTAAAAGCCCAAACCCCTTAGCCTCGGACAGCAATTTTTCTCTCCCTCTTACATGCAGTGTACTTTTCTCTCTTGGAAAGTAAAATAAACTTCTTTCTTTAAAACCTATCCTTATTTTTGTGTCAGAATTCTTCCCAGTGCCTGCTGTAAGTTCCCACCCTACCAACCTTTATCTTGTCTGTGAGGTTGCTAGTAATATTCCCTCTTTCATTTCTGATTCTGATAATTTGGTTTATTCTCTCTCTCTCACTCTCCCCTCACCCTGTGTGTGTCCGTGTGTGTGTATGAGTGTGTGTCTGTGTTTTGCATACATATGTCTGATTTGGTCAATTTACTAAGAAGTTTATGGATTATATTGATCTTCTCAAAGAACAAGCTTTTGATTTCATTTATTTTCTCTATTTTTCTCTTTTTAATTTTATTATTTTTGCTCTCATTTGCATTATTTCCTTCATTCTGCTTGTTTTGGATTTAGCTTGCTCTTTTTTTCCAGTTTTTTTCCTTAAGACAGATGCCTAGATTAATGGCTTGACCCCTTTCTTTATTTCTAATGTATGAATTCAATTCCATAAAGTTTCCTGTAAGCACTTATTTGGGTACATCTACGCAAATTAGAGAAGTCATATTTTCCTTTTGTGCTGTTCAAAAATATTTTTAAAAACACTTTTCCACACTTTCTCTTTGAAAAACAAATTATTTAGCACTACATTTTAAAGTTTCTGATTATTTCTGATTTTACAGATGTATTTCAGTTATACCTTTCAGTTTAATTTCATTATGGTTAGAGAACATACTTTATATGATTGCTATTCTCTTAATATGTTAAAGTGTGTTTTATGACCCAAAATATTATCTATTTATTAAAAATTACATTTGAATTTGAAAAGACTATATATTATTCTGTTGTTGTGTGGAGTATTTTGTAACTGTCAATGAAGAATATTGGTTGATCAGGTTCAGCTTGTTTGTACTTTTACTAATTTTCTGTCTACAGAGAGTAGAGTGTTGAAGTCCCAGCTATACTTCGGGCTTCTTCTATTTCTTCTTTCAGTTCTATCAGGTTTTATTTCACGTATTTTGAAGCTGTTATTGGGAACAAATATATGCAGTATTGTTATATCTTACAGAGAATTGACCCCTGTTCTTGTGTAATGTCCCTTCTTAGCCCTGGTAATATTAATAGTTCTAACGTAAATATTACCACACCAACTTCCTTTTGGTTAGCATTTTCTTGGTTTATCTTGTCGATCACTTTTATCTATGTCTTTAAGTATGTTTCTGACAGCACATAATTGGGTGCTATTGTTGTTATTTTAATAGACCTTATATTTTAGAACATTTGAATTTTTTTCTAATTTTTTTTTTGCCTTCTTTGGATACTTAAGTTTTATTTTATGTAATTATTTCTTTATATTTATTGTTTATTATTACTTACTTAAATTTATTCATATTTATAATATTGGCTTTTTAGATATCTCTTTTTCTTATAGTTTTTAGGGGTCACTTTAGTTTTTCTACTATGCATTTTAACTTATCACAGTTTAACTTTAAGAGACATTATATCTTTCCAGGTATCACATAAAAAAATTAAAGCAAGTATACTTCTATTTCCTTCATCTCAGCCTTTGTGTTTATTTGTTTTGTATGTAATGTCTATTGAGATAACATATTCTAGAATATATTGTTATTACTTTTCCTTTGCACTATCATTTACCTTTTAGAAATATTTATATACTGATAAAAATTGTCTTTTTTTCCCTCTTCATGTTTCATTGTACAATTCTATTGCTGTCTTCAAGGTTACTAATCTTTTCCCCTAAAATGTCATTTCTTTCATCCAATGCATTTTTCACTTCTCCAATAGAATTGTCCAATTCCATATTGCAACTTGGATGTTTTTTATATCATTCATGACTCTCCATAACCATTGTATACTAATAGTTCAGCTTCTAATAATGATCAAGGTAAATCACCTTATCGAAAATGGTGGTACCCTTCCTTGCTTTCAAGTCTCTTGAAAATAAAAATTTAAAGTGACTGAGTGGCAGCAAAAATGCTTGAAGTTAATTGAAATCTTACTGGATCTCCTGGTGAAAGCATGTTCCAGAACCACTAGAAAAATTGTGCTAAAGTTTTGAGAATAGAAAGCACAAATGCTAAAATGAGTTATAGGGAGTAATGATGCATGGGAAATATCCTTGTTTCCAATCATGTAGACTATTTATATTATGGACAAAATAGAATATAATATTAATTTTTTAAAATATATACTACAATCTGGAGGAAGCCCTCCCAATATTAGAATAATTTGCTAATATAATATCAGTATATATTATATTATCTAAAAATTGATGCTTCAGCTATCATTTCAAATAACTGTTCCAATGTTCTATTAGCACAGCAGCTTGTCTGTTTTTTCTGTTATGCAGTAAGTGATAGAGTCAGCAGATCCATAATTAATCGACTCTTACATCTCTTTTGCTGAAAAGTAGGGTTATTTGACTAAATTATAACAAACTCTTCTTTGATTAAACAGTTTTATATGCCCTCACATAGCAGTAATGGTCAAAATTCTGTGGACATGGAAAGGAAACCTGTACCTATTACATATTTTGATGCCTGTAACAACAAATCATGGTCTCACTGAGAATGGAATGGGTCAATATAATCAACTTGTTATGAGTGACTCATTAGTCTCCTGAAGAGATGGTACCAGATTGGAGGTTCAAGTTAATTTTATTGGTGACAGGTTAGACATTTATTGCACCATAACAAGATCAGCCTTGGTGACTAGGAGGCCATGCAGTGGGGCTATGCACAGCCTCCCTTTCTGCCACTATGGCTACATCAATGATGGGGATAGCTTATACCAACTGGCTAAGCCATTATGTCTTCTTGGTTGTTTAATACCTCTTTTGTGATGTTCTTTAGTGAGTGTTACTATCAAATAATGCAGCTCATGGTGGACATTTTTTATTATATAGTTAACTAAAATGTCATAGTCAGATGATCCATCCCTAATAGGGTATGACAGAAATCAAGGAGCTGATTACCAACTCTTGTATAGTTCTCTGCTGTAGATGACATTGTCATGCTACCAACCCTATAGGTTTACATTGTGATTTTCCTATTAGAGTTTGTCAAAACTTACAAGTGAGGTATTTTCCCATCACAGATAACCATAAATTTTACCTGGGTATATAGCCCAATAGGTATGGCCACTTTTGCTGCATGCTAGATCTGCTGAGAATATTTGCTTTCACTGGACCAACTAAAAGCTGGAAACCTACATGTCAATCAAAAAATGAGTCAAAACAATTCTCCCAGATGTGAAATATACTGCCTCCAGAAAAGGAGGAGCATCACCAGATGTTATGCATTCTGCTTACCTGTTTATTGATTGACATACAAGATGTAATATTTATCCATAACTTTTAGGGTGCTGTTCTACCATGCTATGACAAATGGAATGCTAAAAGCATCAATATATGTAAACCTTACAGAGACTTCATTGAGTATTTGGGAATGGAAATTAGATTTGAAGAATTTTTTTTTTTACTGTATGGACTCAGTAGTTTAATCATCTTTAGTGTAATGTAAAAATATACTTAAGAATAAACATCTCAGACTTTCTACTATATACTTTTCTAAGTCAACACCAACTGCTATACTGAAGATTAAAACTATGAACCACCTGTTATAGGCTTTTTAACCAGACAGCATGGACTACTCAAATTAGATTTATGTAGATCATGCACTGACCTATTCCCTTGATATGTAAAATGTGATATTTTCTTTTAATTTTATTTAGCTTAACTGAGTCCACCTCAGTCAATAGCACAATATTTTAGCTTATATCAGCACTTGAAAATGTTAAGGTTAACTGAACATTAAATAAAATTATTTCAAGGACTAGGTTTAAAGAGGACAAGTTACTAACCCATAGACACTACCCTAATCAAACAATACATCATACATTTTCACTGTTTGTTTTTTAGTTTAGGTTAGCAAAGTTTAATGATTCACCTTATTCCTTACACTTCTTTAGGGAGAAAACTTGAAAAGACTACAGTGATCAATTTTACTACATCACAGCCTTAATGAAATCATATTGCACAAAGTGTACTGTAACTTACCTTTTTTTACTCAAAAGAATATGAGCTTTTTCCGTATTCCTAAATAGTTTTCTCAAACATCATTTCCCTGAAGGTGCAATATTCCACCCTATAATTTCCTATAATCTCTTTAAAAAAGTAAGCCCAGATTGTAGGAGATTTAAACTGCTTGAATTTTAAAAACTCTTTTAACTTTTATTTTTAAAAATTTTTATTGATACATAATAGTACATACTTATGGGTAAATATGATATTTGGATATATTCATACAATGTGTAAAGTTTAAATCAAGGTAGTTGTGATATCCATTATCTCAGACAGTTATTTCTTAGTGTTAGGAACATCCCAAATCTTCTCTTATAGCTATTTTGAAATACACTATAAATCCTTGTTGATTATAGTTGCCCTATTGTGCCATCGAACTCTAGAACTTATTCCTTCTGTCTAACTTTATTTCTGTACCCATTAACTAACCCCTCTTCATATCCCCCCACCCCCACCATTTCCAAACTCTGGCAACCACCATTCCACTCTCTACCTCCATGAGATCAATGTTTTTAGCTCCCACATATAAGTGAGAACATGTGATATTTGTCTTTTTCTGCCTGGCTTATATCACTTAACACAATGACCTCCAGTTTCATCCATGTTGCTGGAAATGACAGGATTTCATTCTTTTTGTAGCTGAATAATATTTCATTGTGTATATATATTACATTTTCTTTATCCATCTTTATATACACAGTAATGTTACCGTGAAGATTTTAAAGCACACACATAATTATTTCCTTATGATAATTGTGAGAAGTAGAAGATTTGTCTCAAAGATTCTGTACATTTTAAAGTTTTTGAAACATAGACAATGGACAAACATTTTAGGGCCTCAGGTACTTTTAAGGGAGGACAGACCCAAAGAGGTGACCAAGTGACATAAGGATTTGAGATCAAAAAGTACAAGAGGCACCTAGAGTAAATAAAATGTAATGATCAAGAAGGAAATACTACTTATAAAATGAGGTAGAATGTCCTTCACAGAGAAACATTTAGATAACAATTTTTCAAATAAGCTGCATCTGATATTTATATTTCAGTGAATAAAAAGCTAAAATCAAATAGGTTAATGATGCTGACACAAATCAAAAGAAAATAGTAGCTATTTCAATAACAAACAACATGATTCAAAGACAAGAATACTACCAGCGATTTATTTCTATTTTTATTTTTATTTCAGCATATTATGGGGGTACAAGTATTAAGGTTACGTACATTGCCCTTGCCGCCCCTCCCCACTCCAGTCAGAGCCTCAAGCCTGACCATTTCCCAGACAGTGCACATCGCACTCATTATGTATGTATATACCCATCCCCTCCTCCCCACTCCCGTCTGCCCCACACGCGATAAATGTTGTTCCTATATGTCCACTTAGGTGTTGATCAGCTAACTGCCAGAGATTTTTAAAAGGTTATTTCATATTGAGAGAGTGGTTGATTAATCAGGAGGATATAATAATTTTAATTATGTATTTCTCTAATAACAAAGCCTTAAAATAGGTAAAACAAAAACTGACATAACTACAAGGAGAAAAAGATCAAACAAAATTGTAATCAAAGACTTCCATAATTTTCTCTATTCAAAGATTCACCAGCCGGGCGCGGTGGCTCACGCCTGTAATCCTAGCACTCTGGGAGGCTGAGGCGGGCGGATCGCTCAAGGTGAGGAGTTCGAAACCAGCCTGAGCAAGAGTGAGACCCCATCTCTACTATAAATAGAAAGAAAGAAATTAATTGGCCAACTAAAGATATATATAGAAAAAATCAGCCGGGCATGGTGGTGCATGCCTGTAGTCCCAGCTACTTGGGAGGCTGAGGCAGAAGGATCGCTTGAGCCCAGGAGTTTGAGGTTGCTGTGAGCTAGGCTGACGCCACGGCACTCACTCTAGCCTGGGCAACAGAGGGAGACTCTGTCTCAAAAAAAAGGGTTATAAGAGTTAGTGCAGCAGGAGCACCAAAGTGCAAGTTTA
>CAUYMX010023157.1:0-15403 GCA_963573855.1 Lepilemur septentrionalis
AAGAGCTAAAATTAGAATTACCATTCGATCCAGCAATAGCATTATTAGGCATCTACCCAAAAGAGCACAAGACATTCTGTGATAAAGACATCTGCACCCGAATGTTTATGGCAGCACAATTCACTATTGCTAGGTCATGGAGCTACAGTTTTAAAGGTACATGATAGGATTTGCCGTGAGTGGTTATTACTTCAGGGGGTGCAGACTCCAGCCATTGAAATTTGCAGGCATTTGGGTATTCTCCTCTTTGTTTCTTTTTATTGCATGCTTAGGTAAGGGAGGCATCAGGCATCTGACTGGGTCAGACAAAAACTGGAAAATTATTAGCTAAGTTGGTTAAGAGGATCTTGAAGCCAAAACCACAACTTGACTGATGGGCATGGGTCAGGCACTGAAGAGCTATAGAGTGCTCACCACCAAAAAACAAGACTCTGGTGTTAGAATAAGCTGGACAGAGAAAGAGTCCCTATGTCTGCCAGCCTCGAGAAAATGTCCTTGCAACAAGGTACCTGTGAAAGCATTACACAACCCAACTCTGTGGCATTCCCCTCCTAGGCTTTTATCTTGCTTCTGAGAGATCAAAGATTCAAGGAAAAATTGGAAACCATAATTTCTAAAGGACAGAGTACTACACCTTCCGGCTATGCCTGCCTTCACATGCATAAGTATTAGGCAATGGAAGCATCAAATGCCCACAAAAACAGTCAAATCTTACTAAAGATAACTCAAAATTATAATGGCCATTACGTGGAATATTCCAGATGAACAACACTACACATTAAGAAGTGCATCTAAAAATGAGGTCTCTGGAATTAGGCCCACCCAGGAATGCACCTGCTGATGTGCAGAAGCTTCTAAAAAGATTTTTAAAAATTTTATTGCATCTTTTAAAGGACTCTTTTACAAAAGGCAAACGAAAAAGCTTAAGTGACTACTTGTATGAAATTCCTCAATATCTGATATGTTATCAGTCATAATTCTGGTTATTATGTTAAAATGTGTGCCACAGAAATAACCAAATTTCCTTGTGAGTTACATCATTATCATAATGAATTCACATGAGATCTTTAACCAGGGCCATTTTAAGTCCTATTGTCCACAATAAAATTGCCTTACTTTGATACTTTTTCTGAAGGCTTTTTACAAGCAACTATGCAGATGTTCCTCAGCTTACAATGGGGTAATGTCCTGATAAAACCATCATAAATTGAAAATGTCATAGGTCAAAAATGCATTTAATACCCTGATAAACCCATCATAAAGTCAAAAAATCATAAGTCCAACCATTGTAAGTTGGGGACCAACTTAGAGTATGTTCAAGGAGATTTATGGAAAGAATGAAAAAGACTCTTACAAGTACAGGTTTCTGGTAACTGTAAGATCGTGCCATTGGACTAGGGAAAAATTTCCAGACACTAATGAAAAAACTGATGGGTTTGTGAAACTGCTGACCAAAGTCAAGCAGAACAAGAATTAATCACCTGAGACTGAATGAATTGATGAAAAAGAACTATGGGTTTTTTTTTTTTAATTTGAAACATAGCTAGTTCTTTTAATTTTTTATTTTCCAGATCTAAGGTAACTTTTTCTTTTTTTCTTTTAAGTCATCTATCTAAGAATTACAGCAATTTGGCAAATTATACTTTTGTAAGCAGAATTTAAACATTTACTTTTTCTCCTTTTCACATCCCTCAAGGATTTGGAAACTGTCAGTGAGTATTCTTATTTTTATGGCAATATGGTTATTTGCATAAGTTCAATACGAATATGATCTCTATGAGGGTAACATTTATAACAGGATACAATTGGTAATACTGGTTATATTCAGGCTGTGATTAGAATGACGTATTTGAGCATGTGCCTATAGGTACAACAGGTAAACTCTAAAGTCTATCTCAGTTTGGCTTTCCAGCCTCTACAGGTTTTCAAAAGTCCATTTTGAGATTCCTTATCAAAAGTTCCAGCAAAGCAAACGTAAAAGTAGCCTATGTGGTCAATAGCTATTTTTCACTGCACTTGTGTATATAACCAGGCCAATTTGCTTGCAAATAAGTTGGTCTTGCTCTGATCATCTTTGGTAGAAATGGGGGTGATTGTAGAAACAAAAATTATGCTTCTTAAGAAAAATTACAATACACTTGTTAATAGATTCTAGCTCTGTTTGTTGTTGTCAAAAAGTTTTTGTTATCTACCTGGAGACCTGAACTAGATTCTGAATTCTTCTAGTGTCCTCCAGTATCTGGCTACAACTCTCCAACTAAGAACAAGAACCGATCTATTCCTGATCGGAATCAGGAATAGCTGCAGCTGGACCACTCAATGTAAATATCAAGGAATAAGTCTCACGCCTCATGTGTGGACTACATAAAAAGTCCCCCAAAATGCCTGATAACCAGAGACATTCAAACTGCAAACCAGGATGAGATATTGATGAATTCATGGTGTGGACAGTTTTTCCCAAGACATTGGAATAAGACTTCCCACTTAATGATTCTTACCTTTCTTAATTTTTCCTTGTTTATGCCCACCTTTTTCACTTGGCAGGATAATGCTGTAGTTTAAATATCACAATCAGTAGTTTCTATAGGTAATCTGACGAAATGCTAGATCTGTCAAGCCAAACCCAGATCTTTACATGACCTAAGAGACTTTTTAGTCCACTCAGTGGGTAACACTAGCGACATCTCTAATGCAAATATTGTTCAAATTGTACTAGCGGCCCCTTTTTATAGCGTAGGACTTCTACACCCATCTGTTCTCACTCTCTGCTTTAATTTAGCCCAGTCATGATATACTAGATGATAGACTTGCTACCAACTTGCTACACAGGGAGGAATATGTGCAGTTGCTAACGCTTCTTCCATGTGAATGAGTAGAACAAACAGGCTGCTTAGCTAAAATGGGTAGATTCCTCCTCTGGCTCATTCTTTCATCTGTTTGATTTTAGTTTCTTAATGTTGAATCTAGCTAAGGGACAGACTCCAAACTTTTGGTATTATCCTCCTAATAATCACAATAGAAGTCTCCCTAATGTGCTACATTCTCTCAAAAGTTTTAAATTTTTGCTTGCAGCTGTATGTTGAATATTAAAGGGTCTCTCTTCAGCTGGAACAACAAAAACTCAAAGAAATGCATGATCTTAGGGATACTGTAACCTATGAATGGCATGTTAAGACTTGAAATCTAGAATTATGGTAATTGGGAATATCAATAATGCCCTAGGAAATACCAAAGGGGGGAATCATTAAATAAAATCTGGAGGAGGCCATTGGTTTGAGCTGAGCTTCTGCACTAGGCCCAACATGTCAAACCAAAATGGAGTCACTCATGCTAAAGTTCTGCATCACTAACCCGAAACTAAGTTGTTTATCTGACTCTCTGAAAAATCGAGAGAGTGAGAGATAATAGCCAAATCCCCAAACAGGCAAGTTTTAGCTGATAAGATAAGGAAGTCCGCTCTGAGTTAAACTTTATAAGGAAAGTATTAATAATAACTTTGAAATAACCAATCTGTTTTTTGTTCTATGTTTCTGCTTTTGTCAGCCCTTTTCTGTCTATAAAACCAAGCTCCTCTGCTCAGCTTATTGAAACACTCATTCTATTTTATAGAATGAGGTGTTTCATGATTCTAGAATCATAAATAAAAGCCAATTGATCTTTAAACTAAATTTGTTGTAATTTTGTCTTTTGACACTTCCAAATCTGTATCTCCAATTCAAGTACCATATCTCTAACTTTCTGCCTGACATCTCTACCTGAATGTCTTATGAGCATTTCACAGTAAGTATAACTCCGAATCTCATGTGTTTCTTTCCCCTGAAATATATATTGTCTTCTGCACGTTTCTTCTTAGCTATGACACAAACACCCACTTAGTGATCAAAGCCGGAAACCTAGGAATGCTTTTAAGTTTCTACTTTTTCCATTCTCTCCACATCTAATTTGTTTTCCATTTAACACTAATTATTGAGAAGCTACTTTCTTGTACCAGCCTTTGCGCTACATGCTATGTTTGAAAGATCGATCCACCGCATTGACGACCTGCTGAATGTTTTTCCTTTATATTTGTCTATATCCCCAGTGCTACAGCCTAAGCATTTTACTGAGATTATACTAACAATCTCCCAACTGATGTCCTGTCTCCATTCACTCACCCTTCCATCCCTAGCGTCTTTGCTTTCAGAGTTACCCTTCTAGAACATTAAAATTATACATAGTCAAAAACAGTAGAGAAAAGAAATTCTTGTATTTTAACATTTAGGAAACAATTCCATTTTAACTTTTAAACAAAATGCAACGTTTTCCAAACAAAACAAAACAGCAAAATACAATGGATACTGCTATGAACAAGACAGAAAAGAACCCTAACTAGGTATGTGATCATGGACAAGTAACCTCATTTGTCCTTACCAAAATCTCCTTTTCAAAATAAATAGATTGAATTAGACTATATCTGCAGATACTTCTGATCCTTCTTTTCAGGAAAAGATAACAGAGAATTCTACTATCATATTGGTCTCAGAGGAAAAGGTAGATTTTCTGTGCGGAAGTAGATAAAACTGGATATCCCAATCCAGAGATAATGATAAATCCTGTCAGTTTTCACCTTTAGACAAAGAAGCACAGTAGTATCCTTTTATCCATAGTTTCACTTTCCACAACTTCAGTTATCTGTGGTTAACCATGGTCCAAAAATATTAAGTGAAGAGTTCAGAAATAAACAATTTATAAGTTTTAAATTGCATGTCATTCTGAGTAGCATGGTGAGATCTCATGCTGTCCTGCTCTGCTTTGCCTGGAATGTGAATCATTCTTTGTCTAGCATATTCAGGCTCTATGTGCTACCTGCCTGTTAATCACTTAGTAACCATCTTGGTTATCAGATCGATTGACTTTTGCAGTTTTTTAGTGCTTTTGTTCAAGAAATCCTTATTATACTTACTGATGGCCCCAAAGCAGAAGAGTAGTGACGCTGGCAATTTGGATATGCCCAAGAGAAGCCATAAAGTACTTCCTTTAAGTGAAAAGATAAAAGTTATTGACCTAATAAAGAAAAAAATTATGTGCTGAGGTTGCTAAGATCTAAAGTAAGAACATATCTTCTATCCATAAAATTCAGAAGAAGGAAAAAGAAAGTCATATTAATTTTGCTATTTCACCTCAATCTGCAAAAGTTATGCCCACAGTGTGTAATAAATTCTTAGTTATGATGGAAAAGGAATTAAATTTGTGGGTGAAAGACAGGAACTTAAAAAATGTTCCATTTAATGAATGAGATTTGGTACTATCTGTAGTTTCCAGACTCCACTGCAGAGTTTTGAAATGTATCCCCCTTGGATAAGGGAAGGGTCAATTGTATATGATCTGAAGTATATTGTAAACTAACCTATAATAAATAAATAACTTCTATAGTTTTTTAGGGTTTTTTTCATGATAGTATTATAATTTTATTATACTGAAGAATGCTCCAGAATGTCCCAATGTACAAAATCACAATAAGGTCAAAGAACTAATAGAAAAAAAAAAACAACAACCAAGATAGAAAACGAGAGGCTTTGAGTGAGTTACAAAATGCTTATATCAACTAAGAAATCATATCATATGATTCTACTTGAGAACTTAAAAAATCAGAGCAATACATAAATGAGTAACAGTCCTAGAAAGAAACAACCCCTACTCCAATATTCCAGCACAATTACTAAACATTTGCTAAAAAGAAAGATAGTTGCTGAAAGGTTAGGAGAACCCTGAGAAAAAGTCAAGCCACAGTTTTTCTAGTATTATTAAGAAATTTATTGAAGGTCTATGGTAGTCATAGAAATATTTAAAAATAATTTATCTAACTTTCTATTGTAAATATAAGAATCACAAATTCCCAAGTTTATATATCTCTCCGCATGGTCTCCCATGCACTACATCTCTAATCTGATGTCTACTAAGCATCCCAAAGCTAATGTGTCAAAGTAATTCTTGATTCCCCACAACTTGCTTCTTTCCCTGTTTCCTCCATCTCCATGAATGGCACATTTATGCCACAAATTTCTCAGACAAAAACGTAGGAGTCATTATAGATCGCTCTTCTTTCCTCACGTCCCATATGCAGTGCCAGAGAAATCCCACTAGCTCTACCTGCACAATATGTACTGAATTCAGAGTGTTCTGTCTCCATCGCCGTCCCATAGCCCAATCCACCTTCATCTTTTCCCTGAACTACCTCCCAGCTCATTATGTCATGAGGACACAACCTTTTATTTTCCTTCTGCTGATAAAGAGACTGGTTTGCACCAAGCCACCTTCTCTTTTTCTTTTGGGACTGAGTGTAACCCATTTGAAAGATGTTGAGCTGGAAGAGGAGTGACATCCATGGTTATGGGAGAAAGTTCTTCACTTTGCATGGGAAGTGGCCAGTGTGAAACCTGACCCTTGGCTGTATTGGCAAATACCCTGCCTTAGCAAGATGAACAACCTTCTGGAAACTACAGAAGGTACAAAACCAAGCTAAGTAGGCTGAAGTTCAGGAGGAATTCAGATGACTTTTTCTGTTCTTTGAGTCATAAAGGGAAGTGAGCAGGAAGTTGTTGGAAAGAGAAGAATGAAGAAGATGGCAGAATAGAAGAGCACCTACATCTCCATTGTCCAAAGGTAGAAAAGTAGAGAAAGAAAGTTACATGCTAGCTGAAAATAAAAGCACAACAACAACAAAAATAAAGCCTAGCTTCCCTTTTATCAAATATCTTCACTGCCCATGTCCTTTAGCCTCCCCAGCTTCCCTTCATATTATCTGACTTTCCTTCTAGAGCTAGAAGTAACCAGCCATTCAGGGGTGTTCTGCAGACAACACAGTTTGCCCGAAAAGTTGGTGCTGTTTGCTGATCCATTGCTTGTGAGTAATTGTTTCATAAGGACAGCTTGCTTCTGGCATTATACGCTAAAATTGAGACGCTTGACTTTTCAGCCTCCAAAGCCTAAATGTTTGGCATCAATAATAGAAATCTGGCATTTTCAATACTCATATGTCCAAAAGCTGGAGAGCTGGAAAACACTAGGAGTCCCAAATTGGTGTCCACTTTGGAATATTTGGCCCAGGAAAATGTATATTCTCATGTCGCAGGAAGTTGGTTTGCAAAACGAAGGCTGAGTTGCAGCCAAAAAGCGAGCACCATTTGCCAGAGTGCAGATGGAATGTGAGAGTTTGCTGCACAAAGTTTCTTTTTCAAAGTTATTTGCAGCTGCCATGACACATCTTTAACGTAATATGCAGAACTGTTATTTAGAAATTCCAAGAGAGGGAAACAAATCTCAATTGTTTACATTTAAACATGATGTAGTAAGATACTAAAGAATAAATGTAAACATTATAGATTGGACAAAGCAATGCATGTGAAACGTGGCTTAAATCACAGCATAGACTTAAGTGATCCAGAGTAAAAACAAAAATTTTCATACTCACGGAAAAGTTATATTTACTATTATCGAAGTAACCAACCTTCTTATGGTGTGTTTCTAGAAAATACATTGTCTTAGGAAGTGTTTAAGTCTATGTTTAAGTAATACAATGATAGAATTTCACTGTTTTTAAAAGAAGATTTTAATTCTTAGCAGATAATAGTAACCTTAATTACACTTTTTATTCCCAACAATTACAGAGACTTATATGAAATTTACTCATTTAAAAAAGCATTAAAAGTTTTATTTCAAAAGTCAGAAACTATGTGTAACTAAGACTAGGCTATTAAAATAGATTAAAATTAGGCAATCACATAAAAAACAGAGTGTTAGCCAAAATGAAGAGTATGGGGGGAAAGGCAATGAAGGAAAGAAGGAAGGAAGGCAGGAAAGAAAAAAAGATAAGTTAATAGAGATTAAAATGCAGAAGACCAAGGAGAGGAGTTTTTAAATCTATTTTCAGTTTGTTCTATTCAAGAGTAACTTTGAGAGTGTCAAGATGCAATATCCAATGTTGAATTTTTATTCTCTGGTGACATCAGGAATAATTTAAAGAGCAAAGCATAGAGGTAAATTATCTAAGGAAATGGTTTGTTCTACTCCAAATGTTGTTGCTGAGTTTCTGGTTGAAGCCATGTTTTTATTTGGAGAGATGGCAGCTAATGGTAGAAACATCTGCGTGTTCTTCGTTCTCTACCTATTTGCCACCCACACAACTCTGTCCACTGACTTCTTGCAATTTCCATGAGATACTATTAATCTCAGAACTGCAAGTTTTTAGTGAGAATAAAACCTCTGACGTAGGCTGATTTGCTTATGGTGGCTCTCTATTGTTCTTCACCTTAAATCACAAAAGCAAAACATCTAGCTCTGGAGCCAGACTTCCTGAGCTTGGCCCACTTATCTTCCCTGTGACATTGGGCAGGTCATTTAACATCTCTTGGTACAATTTCCCCACCTCTACAATAGAGGTCATACTCATAATGCCTACCATGAGGTAATGTATGAGGATTAAATGAAATAACACAGATACAGTGCTTAGAATGGTGTCTGGAATTTAGTAAGTCCTCAGTAACTCATAGCTATTACTATGATTACCTTCTGCCCAAGTAACTGCTTAGAAACAGACGTTAATAAACTTCTGTTGAATCTACTTACCCTGTGCCCATATTAATCAAGTCCAATACTGCTCTACTATCTAATACCAGAGATATTTAGTTCTTACCATATGGTCCCTACAGTAGACCCAATGCACTCCCCACATTTGGGACCATGTAGCTCTGATCCAGTCAATGCATGTAAGGCACTGATGAGTGACACTCTGGGCCTATCCATCAAACCTCCAGCTCTCTCGACCTTAGCCACAGCAGCCTTGGAGGCTATGTGCTCCAACTTGTGAAGTGACCAGATGAAGGAGAACATCCCATCCTGCATTGGACTTTTCATGGATGGAAAATATATCTTTCTTAAATTAGGCCACTGAGAATTTGTAGTTTGTTACAGTAACATTGCCTAGCATAATCCTCATTACGACAGTGATCAGAGTGATTCATAACTCCTTCTTAAAGAGAATAAACAAAACAAAACCATATTATTCCAACCCCTTAAAAATGGTCAGTGATGTCTGCTGTTTCAATTAAAGAAGACTCAATGCCTCTGTTCTCCTTAGTTCCCCAGCCTGGCACTGTGGCTGATTCTGAGACATAGAACTTTTACTTTATGTCCAACTTGGCATTCTTTATGTTAATCTGAGGGGTATATTTACTATGGTCTTAACTCTCTGGACTATTTACTGGAGCTAAACACCTAAATATAAGCACATCTAGTGAATACCTGCTGACTCCACTTGTCGTAGGATGCAGAACGCAAAACCACCTGCTACAGTTCAGGTGGAAATGGTGATGCTACCATGGGGCACTTGCACACTTCAGGGGCCCTCGCTTCTCCCTCATTGTTGCCTCACTGGTTTGTGTTTATCTTGACATTTCTTCCTCTATAGTCATTATGCAAGATGTTATCCTCTTATTTTGTGTGTTTATTTGAGTACTGGTGGATTTCTGTTGAGGGAAAAGATGAATGCACTGTGAGAAAGCTATATTGTTAAAGTTGTTTGAAAAATTCTTTAAGGATGTTTTGCACTTCAGAATTCTAAAAGATAGTGATAAAATCCAAATACAAAATTATCAGAAAGACCAAAGATCTTCCTTGCCCTAAAGTCTGAGCACATATTTAAAAACAAAACAGTGGATTAGAAAATGAGAAGTCAAGGACTAAAGCTATAATGATGACATGCAAGTTGATTTGTGTGTGTTGAGGTTTCTAGGGGCAGACATTGATAAATCAGAGATTTGCCTTAGGGACTACAATGGTGTTATAATCTAAAACACAGGAACTCCTTTAGGGGAAGGAGGAATATAAAAGAAATTATTCTGAAAGTCTCATTGGATAAAATGATTTTAGTGTTGAAGACCAAATTTTTGAAAATAAGTGTCTGTTGGCAGGTCTATTTTTATGATATTATTCAATTAAAAATTTTAAGAGCCATATTTGCAAAGTTATTTATATACTATAATAGGACCCCAGGCATCTAAGAGCCCTGGCTCTCATATTTTAGTGAAAAGCCCAAGGTACGGTCACCATTATTCATGTAAAATTGTGGATTTTATAGACAGAATTTTTTTTAAAAAAGGGACAAAACATATTTTAAATGAGTAACACTTTTTGAATGATAAAAACACTGGTAAATACTGTTTTCTAAGCATTTATACTGTTTAATAGAAGTAGGAAAACATGGCACTAGGGATTTTTATAGTCCTTTTGTACCTGAATAACAATGATCTACTTTTTAAAAAAGTGTGTAAAAGAAATTGCTTGTTTGTTTCTTTAAAGTTAAATTTTGCTTTGGTGAAAGATCAAAGAAAAACATATTAGCAAATGACATAGGGAAATTGAAAGATTGTGCAGATAATTTTGTATTTATAATTACTGTTTTCACCTAAAATATTAAAATAATTCAGTCTAAAGCATTTTTAAAATATCTTTACAGAATGAATTACAGAGGTAAGTTCAGCTGTTATTTGGACAGAGGAGATCTGTGTGGTGAGCTACCATAAAACTTAGGATAAAGAATCTTCTTTGTTGCTGGTATAAATTATCTAGTTTGCTTGCTGACATAGCTTCTTTTTACTTTAGGCCTGAGGATGCAAGTTATAGGAAATTATAGCTCTTTGGGGATTTTCTAACCACTGTGATTTACTCATAAGTTCTCTCTGTTTAGGAATTTTTTTTATCCTCAGTATACCCCAGAAGAATAGTCTACACTAGAACATTCTTTGTGAAACTGGTAATTCATTTCACATTCAATTTGTCTTCTGTATGTGAATCTGGCAAAGAAAATTATCTTAAAGCTTCCTTGGGCATGGTGATGGTTAACTTTTTGTGTCAGTTTGACTGGGCTACAGGGTGCCCAAATATTTGGTTAAACAATATTCTGGATATTTCTGCGACAGTGTTTTTAGATGAGGTTAACATTTAAATCAATAGACTTTGAGTAAAGCAGATTGCCCTTCATCGATTAGTTGCTTCATCCAATCAGTTAAAGGCCTTAATAGAACAAAAAAACTGGGTATTCCACAACAGACCTGAACTGCAGCACTGGCTTTCCTGGGACCCCAGCCTGGCAGTCCACCATAATCATTTGAGCAATTTTTATAACAAATCCTCTTACAATAAGTGTGTGTGTGTGTGTGTGTGTGTGTGTGTGTGTGTGTGTGTGTGTGCTGGTTCTGTTTCTCTGAAGTACCTTGACTAATAGAGGCACTAAGTACAAACGTATAGACAGTTTATCCTGGTCTATTCCTTAAGGGATATATATTAATAAGACAATTCAGGTAAGTATGAATCATGACCAGAAGCCTTTCCATGGCACTATTGTATTTTATAAGAAAACCCATGCAATCTAAATCATCTCTAATTTTATAAAAATGCCATGGAAACTTCTCACAAGGTACCTTAAATTATGTTCTCCTCTAATCATGGAGAGCATTTCCTTGTTTTGCTTCTATCCCAACCCCCAAGGAAAATGGTAAGAAAAGAAGTCTCCATTCTAAATTTCTGATGAACCATCAGAGTACAAACTAGAGGACCAGTGTGACTCTATTTAGCTTTCTTAGAAATGAGCCCTATCCACAACTGACCTAAGAGCAGGTCGCTGATAGATGGCCCTGAGGATGCAAAGCTGACAGCAAAAAGAAATCAATTAAATGTTCATCTTCAAAGCATGCACTTTTCCTTTTATGTGTGTGTTCTGAAGTTGAGGTTAAATTTCAAGGTGTCTCTGACACCTTGTGACTGTACAGTCTACCTTCAAATTTTTGTGGACTTCAAAAAACAAGAGGAGCTATTAGGGTACAAAGAGACACCCAATACCTAATATGATTATTATGTCTAGGATAATATTACAAAATGGTCCCCAATATTACAATTATATAGATAGAAAATGTATTATCATCATAATGTCTAAGAATATAATATTAATTTTTTGTTGTTGACATACTTAATTGTTGGTCTCTGGTTTCCTTGAAAAGGCATTTGATTTTCAAGCTATTTTCACTCCTTTTCACTGGGGACACTTAAAAATTTATTTGGTTGATTAACCCTGGAAAGTCTTCATATTTATGTACTAAAGCCTAGAATTTTTCATTTTAGAACATTTTACACATCATAGGTATTCTGCCTGTTACATTTATTAAGCATTATATTTTAACCTGTTTTGTGCTCAGTATGAAATTTCAAATCACATACCATACTGGTTTCGGATTTCTGTGATTTAAAAATAACCTGTAACTAAATTACATTTTGAGTTTTAAAAAATGATCTGCAAGACATTAAAGATAAGCTGCGTAGGATTCAGTTTCCTAAACATTGTGTTAAAATAAAATTCAAACATGGAATTGATCAAAAAATTTTAGAATAAATTACATCAGAATTTCTGTTTCTTTAATTTTACTTTTCTAGTACAAGAAGGGGAGTGATTGTAAGACACTAAATGAAAACACATACTGAAGGAACATATGTATCTGTGAAATTAGGCAAGTATTTCCAATTGAAATTGCTATTTGGATAATATGTTTTCCATACTCACACACACAATAATATTCTAAATAGTCTTTGTGCACACAATATTCATCTTTGTGAAGAAAATTAATCAGTTATGAGGAGAAATAAAACATCTTATTATTCCTTGTTTAGTTATCTTAATGACCTACCCTTGTCTCCTTTTAAAATATCTGACTGCATTTTGGTGTAGAAGGTATGGAATATCTGTGGTTAAAGCCATATATACATATTCAAATCATAAGATTAAAGCATAGGAGCGGTGAACAGTTTTCTTCTGTTCTTAGGGCCTGATCCTCTCTTTCCTACTTAGAAACCGACTTGTTCAGGTTCTACCCTGTGGGTGGAATTGTCTACATTCATCACATTTATAGACCATCCCCCTGACTGTAAAATGCTTTATCCTTATATTCATCCCTGTTACAAAAATGTCACCCCTGTCTTGTACTTGGGCTGGCTCTGTGTGTGGGATGCCTGAGGTCTCCTCAGGGAAGGGCACTCATTGACTAGATCACGTCGGACCACGGAGAAAAGAAGCCCTGTGAATAATCAGAACTGGCTGGTCAGAGGTGGAGCAGAAATACGGAGCTGTCCAAAAGAGAGAGCCGGAGAACTATCGGGAGGTCAAAACAAAGCCATAAGAGCTGATGAGGCTCAGAAGCCAACAGAAGGGTATATTTGAAGTGTAAGCAAGTGATGCCTAAGATGGAAGGTGTGGAATTGGGCTAAAGCTGCCCAAAACCACAATAATGTTTTCTTTACTTCTCTTGGGGTGGGAACAGTGTCAAGACTTAAACATTGTCTAAGAACCATTTTGCCATTTTAAACAAATCAACACTCTCAAACCATGTTTCTCCCTGCCCCATGGTTACCTCCTGTTAGCTTTTGGTTACAAAAAAGCACTCAGAACAAAAAAATGCAGGCCAGTTGTAAAGCCTTCATTCACCAAGGCCCAGCCTCAGGGCTAAATGGGAGAGTTCTGCCAGCCATCAAACTTAACAGCCTTTAAACATGTGCAACATTTCTCTAAGCAAATTGGTTCCTTAATATGGTAAAATGTGCAGCACCCAAGGGGAAATGCTGGTGATCTCATAGCCCAAAACTGATGGAGTCACAGCACTGTATTCCTGAAAAGCACTCATACTTTCCACTTTGATAAAACCAGAAGCAAATATGAGAGGCAGTAGGTTTTGACATCCATTGTTCATTCTCCTATACAGCAGAGTACAGTGGTTTAATTCACAGCTTATGGGATTTTTTTTTAAATATAAACCATTGAAATTTTTTCTATATTAATCAGTGGTTTCTAAAGATCCACAGGGATAAATAAACCCTGCAAGCTGGCAGGGGTTTTTTGTGGCACAACCACTGGTAGTTATAAACAGTAAACAAAACATAGTAACCATTTTAAGCACAAGAGATTGCTGTATCACACAAAGCATAAATCATTAGCTTAATAATTTCAGCAGCAGTGTCTCCAAAGCAAAATTAAGCCGACAGTTCCCCCTGTGGCAATAATGAAGTACTGTAATGCTAAAAGACAAGGAAAGAAAAAAAAAAAAAAACAACCAAGAAAAGGCATGATTGTACCTCAGAAATGACTGAAAATTCCATTTCAGTAAATAACTGTAGACCTTTCATCTCTGTGCTGCTCTTTTGAGAGGTGGGAAGGGGGCTGCCTCCCACCCTGGTGTCCGTGGTTGTAGGCAGTTTGACAAGCACAAGTGCACCTTCCCTTAAGTCCCCATGGCTCCCATGTGCTAGAGGTGGGTCATGAAAACGATGACATATTACAGTTGAGAAGATGACAAATTCCTCTCGGCTGTATAGGCAGACATTACTCACAGATTTAGAGAGAGCCAAAAGAGTGCTACGCACAGGACAGTACAGAAAGAGGACATAGGTCTCCTCTCAGAGGCTCTTGAGCTAGATAGCCAACAATCTCAAAGAGAACATTAATTTTGAACTGGGCCACAAGACCCAGCCACATGTCTTCCTTATGAACTTTTGGCACCAAGTTTTTTTCAAAAGCTGGCTAATTATATGCTCATTTTTGGATAAGTGTGCTTGGCTGTGGGACATTATCAGACAAGAGTAGTTCAGGAAGACCGTCCTGATCCCTCTGCTGTGTCGAATCAATACTACAGAACCTCCATTTTTCACTCTGGTTTCTTCATCCATTTTGTAAAATCAATGTGGTCTTATCATTATCTATAATTAAAAATTATGAGTGGATACAGTATTTTTAAAAATTTTCTCAATAATACCACTTACTTAATGTTTTAAATTTTACCTTTAACAACATTCCCTGTTTTTTGAGTACCTATTATGGACACATTTATCTCCTAAGAATGTATTTGGTCTAAAAATTCTATGATTCAGTCAAGCAGAAAGTGTATTAGTTGCACAAAGACAACTACCAGCTTGACTATCCTATTCAGTGGATGGAGGTGATGATTTGATAATATAGGGATACAGATTAAACTAGAGTGTATCAGGATCAGTGCCACTTTTATAAGACAAGCACAACATAGGCACTTGAGAAATAATTAATAGGCTGGGCGTGGTGGATCATGCCTGTAATCCTAGCACTCTGGGAGGCCAAGGCAGGTGGATTGCTCAAGGTCAGGAGTTCAAAACCACCCTGAGCAAGAGGGAGACCCCGTCTCTACTAATAATAGAAACAAATTAATTGGCCAACTAAATATATAGAAAAAATTAGCCGGGCATGGTGGCGCATGCCTGTAGTCCCAGCTACTAGGGAGGCTGAGGCAGAAGGATTGCTTCAGCCCAAGAGTTTGAGGTTGCTGTGAGCTAGGTTGATGCCACGGCACTCTAGTCC
>CAUYMX010023158.1:0-67303 GCA_963573855.1 Lepilemur septentrionalis
CAGCGTCTTTATTTTTAACACTGTTCTTTTGGCATCTGTCCCAGTCTACCCCAGCTTTTCCCACCGCTATTTTCTGTTCCCAGAATGTTTTCGTCTCAGCATGGACTGGTTCTCACTGCTCTGCCTCAGGGAGTTAACGACTGCGTCTCCTCCTTTGCCCTTTCCCGTTTGTGGGTCAAGGCACCTTGGCTTGTTTGCAAGTCACAAGGTGTCTTGAGGCCGATCAACAAGAAACAATCCGTGTGAGAACAGGCGTTCTGAGAACTGCTTTGTTCAGGCATGGCTGAGAGATGACCCGGTGTCCACTACAAGACTTCCTAGCAGAGATGATGATTGAACTGAGACCCAGTGGATTATGAGAGTCAAATCTGCGAAGAAGGATCAAAGAAGAATATTCTGGATATAGGGTTGTACTTTAAAGACATGAAAGAAAACCAGATGTCCTTAGGAGGAAGAGCATAGCACAAAACAAGCGGAGGAGGGATCATCCAGTTTATTATAATTATTATAGTTGAAGGGTACAGGTGACTTTGGATGATATTTGCAAATTTCTGTGAATCTATGACTATTTCCATGTAAAATATTTTAAAAAGTTAATGAGGCAGAGAATGAGAAATATGAAACTTACAATGGAAAAGATGCCCTGGAGTAAGATCTTTTTCTTTAGTATTTTGTTCTCCAAGTGCAGTTTAATTATTACTGTCATCATTGTTGCTCATGCAATGGGCAGGACGCACTTATATTCTAAACATAAAACTCAGAACCCCCAGAACTTGTCACTGGAAGGTGCTCTCCAGAGGCAGTTTGGTTTACTTAAAAAGCCAAAGTAGGACCTTCCTTGGTCATAGCTGATTATGGCTTGGTTACCATTGGTTATAGCTGGTTGTGGGAATAGGCTGCTCTCTCCTGACAAGTCAAGCTTTATTTACAACTATATGACAGAATAAGTGAGGAGTGCATATATTTTGAAAAGCATATTTGAAATATAAGTTTTTCCACTATTTTTACTATATAATATAGCATACATACAGAATAGTTCAAAAAATACAAATGAAGAATGCTTGGAAAACAAACACCATTTTAACCCAGGTCAAAAACATAGTATTACCTACCAGCACCCCAGAAATCTCTCACATGCTCCTTTCTTTTTTTGAAATAGCTTTATGGACATGATTTACATATTATAAAATTCACCTGATTTAAGTGTACCATTATTAAATGGTCTTTAGTATATTTATGGAGTTATGCAGCTATCACTACAATCTAATTTTGGAATCTTTCCATCACCCCATAAGGAAACCTTGTGCCCATAATCATTCATTTTCCATTTCCTGCCCACAACTCCACCCCTGCCCCTGCAACCATAGGCTACTTTCTGTCTCTGTGGATTTGCCTATTATGGATGTTTCATACAAAGGAAATTATACAATATGTGGTCTTTTATGTCTGGCTTCTTTCACTCAGCATATTTTTTTGAGATTCCTCTATGTTGTGTAATAGCATATATCAGTAATTCATTTCTTTTCATTATCAAATAGTATTTCATTGTATGGATGTACACATTTTATTTGTCCATTAGTTGATGGACATTTAGGTTGTTTTCACTTTTCAGCTGTTATGAATGATAGCCAAATGAGCATTCATAGGTAGATTTTTGTATGGATATTTGCTTTCAGTTCTTTGGGTGGAGACCCAGGAGTAAAATTGCTGGGTCATACAATACAGAAAGTCTATGTTTAACATGTGGAGAATCTGCCAAACTGTTTTCAAAAATCCCACCATAATGTATGTTGGTTCCTGTTTCTCTACAATCTCACCAACACCTATTATTATCTAGATTTTTTATTATAACCCTCCTACTGGATGTGAAAGGGTATCTAATGGCAGTTGTGTGTTTCTGTCATGACTAATGATGGTTAGCTTCTGTTGATGTGTATTACTGACCATTTATATATCTTCTTTGCAGAAAAGTCTACTCAAACTCTTCAACCATTTTTTAATTGGATTATTTGTTTTCTTATTGAGTTTTAATGTTTTTTATATTTTCTTAATACAGGTCCTTATAGATATATAATTTGCACATATTTTCTCTCAACTTGTGTTATCTTCACCTTCTTGATGGTATTATTTGAAGTGGAAATGAATTTTGATAAAGTCAAATTTATCAATTTTTTTTTTTGCTAGTGATTTTGGTGTTACATTTACAAAATCAATGCCTGACCCAAGGTCACAAAGATTTATTCCTATTTTTAAAAATATAAATGAGCCAAAGATGTCCTCTGTGTCTTGGTCCCTACGTTGTTTATTTCTTTGCAGCAGGTGAGACCTATTAGCTCAAAGGCTGGCAGCACCAACCTTAAAATTGTACACATTCAATTGTTTTAAACATAGCCCCACTAAGCAGAGTTTTAGTCATTTAGAGCCTGCTTTGCATATCCTATGAAACTGCCCAAGCTCTACTAGCCATAGATGAGATAAGTCCCAGTGTTATAAAGATCCCAAACTGCTGCTGCCCTATGAGTTCTCTGACCCAGAGGCTCCCTGCCGTGCTGCTGCGCAACATCACCCAGATACTAAGCCACCTTTCCTATCCTCTCCCCTGGAAGTTCCCTAGCTCTTCTCTCCTTCCAAATGATGGCCCCTAAGCCTCTGGGCAGTCTTAAGATGTGAAGGGCTTCCTCTTCCTGTATACCTATTAAAGCAGCACGCTAATAAAGCTTGTGCATGTTACTGCCAACTCCTGGTCCTATCTTTTTCTTTGATTGATCCAGAAATCCTTGACCTCACTCCCTGCAGTTTTCTTGAAAAGTTTTATTGTTTTAGCTATTATATTTAGGTCTATGATTCATCTTGACTTAATTTTTGTATGTGGCGTGGGGTAGGGTACAATTCACGGTTTTGCATGTGGCCGTTTAGTTGTCCCAGCACAATTTGTTGAAAAGATTATTCTTTCTCCCATTGAATGGTTTTGACACCCTTGTTGAAATCACTGACCATACACACATGGGCTTATTTCTGGACTCTCAATTCTATTCCATTAATCTATATGTTTGTCTTAATGCCAGTACTACACTGTCTTTATTACTGTATTTTTTTTTTTGTAGTAAGCTTTAAAATTTACAGTGTGAGTCCTACGACTTTGTTCTTTTTCAAGATTGCTTTGACCATCCCACGTCCTTTGTATGTTCACATGAATTTTAGGCTCACCTTGTCAATTTCTGGGATTTAGATAGAAATTACATTAAATCTGTAGATAAATTTGGGGACTATTGCCATCTTAACAATATTAAGTTTTCTGATCTATGACCATGGGATGTCTTCCCTTTTATTTAGGTGTTTAATTAAAAAATGTTTTGTAGTTTTCAGTGTACTTGTTTTGTACTTCTTTTCTTCTACTTATTTCTAAGTATATTCTTTTTTATTACATTCTGAATGGAATTGTTTTCTTAATCTGTTTTTTTGGATTGTTCATTGCTAGCATATGAAATGCAATTGATTTTTCTATGTTGATCTTGTATCTGTAACTTTGCTTAACTTGCCTATTAGCTCTAGAATTTTTTTAGTGAATTTCTTAGGATTTTATGTATACAAGATCATGTTGTCTGTAAATAGTTTTACCCTTCCTTTCCAATCTTGATGACTTTTACTTATCTATTTAGCCTAATTTGCCTGACTAGAACCTTCAGTAAAATGTTGAATAGAAGTGGTAAGAGCAGACATTCTTGTCTTGTTTCTGATTTTAGGGAGAAAGGATCCAGTCTTTTGCTATTAAGTATAATGTTAGTTTTGGGTTTTTCATAGATTTCTTTAATCAAATTGAAGAAATTTCTTTATACTATTAGCTTGTAATGTATTTTTTTAATTATCTAAGGGTGTTAGATTTGTTTCAAATGTTTTTTTCTGCATCTTTTGAATCTATTATGTGGTTTTTACCTCTTATTCTGTTAATATGATATATTACATCAATGGATTTTAGATGTTAAATCAATCCTGCATTCCTGAGATAAATCTCACCTGCTCTGGAAGAGTTTATAGAGGATCAATATTAATTCTTCTCTAAATGTTTGGTACAATTCACCAGTGAAGCCATCTGGGCCTGAATTTTTCTTGTGGAAAGATTTTTAATTACTAATTCAATCTCTTTACCTGTAATAGGTTTATTCATGAGTCTGTTTTGGCAATTTTTTGTTCATCTAGGAATTTTCCCACTTTACCTAAATTATCTAATTTGTTGGCATATAGTTATATAGTTGTTCATAGTATTCTGTTATAATCCTTTTAATATTTATAGGATTGATGGTAATGTCTCCTCTCTCATTACTGATTTTTATGATCTGGTTTTTCTTTTTATCTTGATCAGCCTGTCTCAAGGTTTGTCAATTTTGCTGATCTTTTCAAAGAACCAACTTTCTAAACTGATTTTTCTATTATTTTCATTTTTTCTACTTCATTGGTTTCTACTCTACTATTGTCTTCTTTCTATTGTTTTGTGCTTAGTTTGCTCTTCTTTTTCTAGATCTAAAATTAGGGCTAGATTATTGATTTAAGATCTTTCTTATTTTCTTATATAGCCACTGAAAGCTATACATTTGCCATTATATCTTGCTTTAGCTGTATTCTAAGTAATGTGCCCCTTTCTGATTATAACTCTCTCCCCTATTAAAGATATGTACTGCTCTGACTACTGTAATATTTTTCTCACTTTATAAAACAATATACTTTAGTTTGCCTATTGAAAAAATTTATTTCAATGGAATTACATTGCATATATATGTGTGTGTGTGTGTACGTGCGCATATGTGTGTAGTTTGCTCCTTTTATACAACACTGTGTTGTATTTTTGTTTGTTTATTTGTTTTTTGGAGACAGAGTCTCACTCTGTTGCCCCGGCTAGAGTGCTGTGGCATCAGCCTAGCTCACAGGAACCTCAAACTCCTGGGCTCAAGCGATCCTCCTGCCTCAGCCTCCCAAGTAGCTGGGACTACAGGCATGTGCCACCATGCCCAGCTAATTTTTTCTATATATTTTTTAGATGTCCAGCTAATTTTTCTTTCTATTTTTAGTAGAGACAAGGTCTCGCTCTTGCTCAGACTGATCTCGAACTCCTGAGCTGAAACGATCCACCCGCCATGGCCTCCCAGAGTACTAGAATTACAGGCTTGAGCCATTGCACACGGCCCAACATTATGTTTTGATGTTGGTGCATATTGCTACAAGTAGTCTTAATTGATTTATTTACATTTCTGTATTATATTTCACAGCATGATATTTTACTGTTATAATGAATAATTTATTCATATAATAAATAAATATATGATTTATCATTATATTGTTGATGAATAGTTGTATTATTTCCAATTTGGGGCCAATATGAATAATACTGTGATGTACATTCTTGTATATGTATCTTGAAGAACATACACACACATTTTCCTAGTGTTAAGATTTAGCTAGCAGGACTGCTAGGTCACAGTATATGTATATTTTCTATTTTACTAGAGATTGCCACATTGTTTTGCAATGAGATTGAATCACATTGCATTCCTATTAGTAATGTATGAGAGTTTCCATACTCCACATCTTCAACACCTGGTATTTTCAGTTGTTTTAGTTTTATTCTGGTAGGTGTAGTGGTATCTCCTTGTGATTTTAATTTTCACTTCCCAATTACTAGGGAAATTGAGCTCTATTTACATGTTTGTTCACCATTTGGATATTCTGTTTGGTGAAATGCCTGTTCAAATCTTTTTGCCCATTTTTCTTGTAGGTTGTCTGTCATTTTATTATTGATTTGTAGACATTCTTATATATTCTTTTTTTTTTTTTTGAGACAAAGTCTCACTCTGTTGCCTGGACTAGAGTGCTGTGGCATCAGCCTAGCTCACAACAACCTCAAACTCCTGGGCTTAAGCAATCCTATTGCCTCAGCCTCTTGAGTAGCTGGGACTGCAGGCACGTGCCACCATGCCTGGCTAATTTTTTCTATTTTTAGTTGTTTGGCTAATTTCTTTCTATTTTTAGCAGGGACGGGCTCTAGCTTTTGCTCAGGCTGGTCTCGAACTCCTGAGCTCAAAAGATACTCCTGCCTCGGCCTCCCAGAGTGCTAGGATTACAGGTGTGAGCCACCACACCTGGCCCTCTTATATATTCTTCACAGAAGTCCTTTGTCATATTTGTGTCTTATCTTTGAACTCTTTTATGGTGTTTTTGAATGAATATAAATTATTCTTTTAATATCTAAGATGTCAATGATTTTCTTTTTGGGTGGTGCTTTTTGTTTCATTGAAAAATAATCCATCCTATTCCAAGATCATGAAAATTTTCTCCTAAATAATTTCCAAAATATTGATTGTTTGCCTTTTAAATCTGAGTCTTTAATCTGTCTAGAATTGATTTTTGTCTATGGTATAAGGAAAGAATCCAATTTATTTTTCCAGAATGGGTTCCCAATGACCCCAGCAACATTTGTGGAAACATTTATCCTTTCCCTACTGATCT
The DNA here is from genome assembly GCA_963573855.1 of Lepilemur septentrionalis. Lineage (NCBI taxonomy): Eukaryota > Metazoa > Chordata > Mammalia > Primates > Lepilemuridae > Lepilemur > Lepilemur septentrionalis. The sequence continues at coordinate 6,499 of CAUYMX010023158.1, forward strand.
ACAGTGTAACTTATCAAGTGTTAGTATATATGTGAATTTGTTTCCAGGTATCTATATTGTTTTCTTAATTATTTTGTCTATCATTGAGCCATTACTATGCTATGTTAATTATTATAGCTTTATAATAAGTCTTGAGATTAATAGGACAAGTCTTCTCCCACCTTGTTTGTTCTTCTTCAAGAATGTTTCTTTTTGGCCCTTTGCAATTTCTTTTTATTCTTGATTTTTTTTTTTTTTGAGACAGGGTCTCACTCTGTTGCCCAGGCTACAGTGCCATGATGTCAGCTTAGCTCATAGCAACCTCAAAATCCTGGGCTCAAGCAATCCTCCTGCCTCAGCCTCCCAAGGAGCTGGGACTACAGGCATGCGTCACCATGCCTGGTCAATTTTTTATTTTGTATATATATATTTTTTAGTTGTCCAGCTAATTTCTTTCTATTTTTTTTTTTTTAGTAAAGACAGGGTCTCGCTGTTGCTCAGGCTGGTCTCGAACTCCTGAGATCAAAACATCCGCCCATCTCAGCCGCCTCCCAGAGTGCTAGGATTACCAGCGTGAGCCACCGCACCTGGCCTTCATTTTCTAATAAATTTTAGAATAAGTTTTAAAGCTGTAAACAAAAAAACCCAAAAAACAAACAAAAATTCCAGAGATTTGATTGAGATTATAGTAAATCCATAAATCAATTTGTGGTGAATTGATGTCTTTATAATATTGAACTTCCAATCTATGAACATTTTATGCTCCATTTATAGGTATAGTTAATGTCTCTCAACAGAGTTTTATATTTTCTCTGTAGAGATCTTCAAATATTTTGTTAGATTTATTTCTTGATATTTCATATTTTATGCTATTTTTAAATGGTATCTTTTAAAAATTCAATTTTCTGATTGTTGCTGGTATGAGAATAAACTGATTCTCAAACTATTGATTATATATCTAATAACTCTGCTCAACTCTCACAGAGTCTTATCCCATTTATGTGGGGTGCACTTGGATGTTTTGTATATACAATGTATACAATGTAACTATCTTCAGATAATGAAAAATTTTTTCTTCCTTTCTAATCCTTACATCTTTGACTTCTTTTTCTTACTTTAAATCCCAGAGCAGTTTATTTGGATCTCCTCAGTTTCACCTGATGTCTTTTTCTGTTCCCAGGTCACATCTAGGATACTGCATTATATTTAGACATCATGTCTCCTTAGGCTTCTCTTGGCTGTAACAGTTGCTCAAACTTTTCTTGTTTTTGATGACCATGACAGTTTCAAGTATTTTGCAGGGTGGATGCCCCCTTATTGGAATTTGTCTGATGTTTTCCTCATAATTAGACTGGGGTTATGGGTTTTGGGGATGAAGACCACAGAAGCAAAATGCCATTTTCATTACATCATACCAAAGTTATATACTAACATAATTTATCACGGTTGCTATTGACTTTGATCACCTGATGATGTAGTGTATATCACACTTCTCTACTGTAAAAGTTACTCCCTCCTCCCTCACTTCCATACTGTATTCTTTGAAAAGAAATCCCTATGTGCAGCCCACATTTAAGAGGTGAGAATTTATGCTTCCCTTCCTTGAGGGGAGAATATCTGCACAAATTATTTGGAATTGTTCTGTTCCGAAAAAACTCCCTCACTTATTTGTTTATTCAATCATTTATTTATATTGGTATGATACCATAAATATTTATTTTATACTTTGGGTTATAATCTAATAGTACTTTATTTTATTGCAAAATGTTCCGGCTTTGGGCACTGGGAGCTCTTTCAATTGACTCCTTCGTCCCTTTGATTTGACATAACCCCATATATCCATAGAGGGTTTGTTCGTTAGCACTTCTTTACTCTCTGTCACTACATGATGCTTCAGGCTCATCTTGCGAATTTCCTGTCCCACTCCTGGGATCAACCACTTCTTAAAGGAGTCCTGGTTCCTTTTATTGGAGAATGATGTTATAAACAAAGATCTGGGTGCTAGGTGTGCTTGTTGTTATGGGGTATTATTACTTCTAGGACTTCTCAGCTGGCTGAGCATGGGAATAAATTTCTGTATACTAACCTGTGTACATACATATACCTGTAAATATTTCTATGTGTATCCACTAGTATCTACATTAAGCTAAACATACATTCATACTGATGTCTCTAATCCATTATTGTATGGGTTATTCTAGCTTCCTCCCCTTGCTTATCTATAAATTGTCAATCCAATGGTGAGAAAACTGGTTCTCATCACTGTCATCCATTTATTTAACTGTGCAGTTCCAGTGTGCATGTACAGAAATACCAGAATTGTTAACCCGCATCCTCAGGCAAAACAACTTAATCAACTACAGCACACTGCTTATGTGCAGTTCCTTTTGCCTTCGATCTTACAGATTCCATTCCAAAGATACTTTGGCCAGCACTTTTCCCCCCTTATCCACTTTAGTTAGGTTGTTTCATACATTTGTAACACAATTGTATTCTCTTATCATAGCATACATTCTTTCTTGGGATCTCCTGATCTCTTAAACACTTTTGTAAAAATTTAACTACATTAAGGTTCACTCTTTGTGTTGTAAAGTACTATGGGTTTTGACAAACACATAATTTCACATGTACACCATTGCAGAGTAAAACAGAATAATTTCACCACCTGAAATTGTCTCCTGTGCTTCACCTATTCAGCTCTCATTTCTCCCCCTGGATCTCTGATAATTACTGACCCTTTGTCTCTGTAGTTTTTCCTTTGTCACAAAATCATATAATTGAAATCATATGGTACACAGCCTTTGCGGACTGAGTTTTTTACTTAGCAATATGCATGTATGGTTCAGATCTGTCTTTCTGTGGCTTGATAGCCCATTACTTCTTTTTTTAAATAGACTTTATCTCTTAGAGCAGTTTATGTTCACAGCAAAATTGAGCAGAAATTACAGAGAGCTCCCATGTACTCTTTTCTCCCACACATACACAACCTCCCCCATCATCGATATCCTGCACCAGAGTGGTAGATTGTTACAATCAATGAACCTACGTGAACACATCATTATTACCCAAAGTTCATAGTTTGTATTAGGGTTCATTCTTGGTGTTGTACATTCTATGGGTTTTGACAAATGTATAATAACATGTATCCATAATTATAGTATCATAAAGAATACTTTCACTACCTTAAATATGCCCTGTGCTTGCCTATTCATCCCTCTCTCACCCCTAGCCTCTGGCAACAACCATCTCCATAATTTTGCCCTTTTCCAGAATGTCATATAATTGGAATCATACATACAGTATGTAGTCTTTTCAGATTGGCTTCTTTCACTTAGTAATTTGCATATAAGTTTCCTCCATGTCTTTTCATGGCTTGATTATTTATTTGCAGCACTAAATAATAATCCATTGTCTGGATGTACCAAGTTTATTTATTCATTTACCTACTGAAGGACATCTTGGTTACTTCCAAGTTTTGACAATTATGAATAAAGTTGCTATAAACATCTATGTGCAGGGTTTTTTTTTTTTTTTGAGACAGAGTTTCACTCTGTTGCCTGGGCTAGAGTGAGTGCCATGGCGTCAGCCTAGCTCACAACAACCTCAAACTCCTGGGCTCAAGCGATCCTACTGCCTCAGACTCCCGAGCAGCTGGGACTACAGGCATGAGCCACCATGCCCGGCTAACTTTTTCTATATATTTTTAGTTGGCCAATTAATTTCTTTCTATTTTAAGTAGAGATGGGGTCTGGCTCTTGCTCAGGCTGGTTTCAAACTCCTGACCTTGAGCGATCCGCCCGCCTCGGCCTCCCAGAGTGCTAGGATTACAGGCGTGAGCCACCACGCTTGGCCTTATGTGCAGGTTTTTGTGTGGACATAAGTTTTTAACTTCTTTGGGTAAATACCAATGAACATAATTGCTGAGTCATATGGTAAGAGCATATTTAGTTTTGGAAGAAACTGCCAAACTGTCTTCCAAAGTGGCTATGCCATTTTACATTCCCACTAGAAATGTATAAGAATCCCTGTTGTTCCCCCTCTTCACCAGCATTTGCTGCTGTCAGTGTTTTAGACTTTCACCATTCTAACAGGTGTGTAGTGGTATCTCACTGTTGCTTTAATTTTTAATTTCCTAATGACAGACGATGTGACTATCTTTACTTTATTTTTGGAGGCAGAGTCTTGCTCTGTTGCCCGGGCTGGAGTGCCGTAGCATCAGCCTAGCTAACTGCAACCTCAAACTCCTGGGCTCAAACCATCCTCCTGCCTCAGCCTCCCAAGTAGCTGGGACTACAGGCACATACCATCACACTCGGCTAATTTTTTCTATTGTTAGTAGAGATGGGATCTCACTCTTGCTCAGGCTGGTATCAAACTCCTGGGCTCAAGTGACCCTCCGGCCTCAGCCTCCCAGAGTGCTAGGATTACAGTCGTGAGCCACCATCCTGGCAGTGACTACCTTTTCATATGCTTATTTGCCATTTGTATATCTTCTTTCTTTGGTGAGGTGTCTGTCTGTTCAGATCTTTTGCTCACATTTTAATTTCTTCCTTACTGTTAAGTTTTAAGAGTTCTTTGTATATTTTAAATTACAGTACTATATCAGACATGTCTCTTGAAACTGTTTTCTCCCAGTCTATGACTTGTGTTCTCATTTTCTTGACAGTGTTGTTTGCAGAGTAAAAGTTTTCAATTTTAATAAAGTTAAGGTTTTCAGTCATTTTTTTGTAAGGACTATGTCTTTTGTATCTTAAAAAATCATCACGAAACCCAAAGTAATCTAGATTTTCTCTTACATTATCTTCTAGGACCGTTATAGTTTTGCTTTTTATATTTAGATCTCTGAACCATTTTGAATCAATTTTGTGAAGGGTGTTGTGTCTGTGGGTCTGTGTCTAGATTTATTTATTTATTTTACAAGTGGATGTCTAATTATTCCAGCACCATTTGTTGAAAAGACTGTCTTTTCTTCATTGTGTTGCCATTGCTCCTTTGTCAAAGATCAGTTGGCTGTATATGCATAGGTCTATTTCTGGGCTCTCAATTTAGTTCCATTTGATCTATTTGTCTATTATTTTACCACCACTACACTGTTTAGATTACTGTAGGTTTATAGTAATAAGTCTTGAAGTCAGGCAGTGTCAGTCCTCTGACTTTATTCTTCTCCTTCAACATTGGCTATTCTGGATCTTTAACCTTTCCATACAAATTTTAGAATCAGTTTGTCAATGTCTGCAAAATAATTTGCTGGGATTTTTATTGGGATTGCATTGAATCTATAGCTTAATTTGGAAAGAACTGACATCATGACAATACTGAGCCTTCCTATCCATGAACATAGACTATCTCTCCCTTCAATTAGTAGCTCTTTGATTTTGTTCATTATAGTTAGGCAGTTTTCCTTATACAAATCTTGTGCATATTTTGTTAGATTTAAACCTAAGTATATAGTTTTTTTGGTGCTAAGGTAAATGATGTGTTTTTGATTTCAAATTCCACCTGGTATATAGGAAATTGATTGACTATCATTGTTTATTAGCTCTAGGACTTTTTTTTTTGTTGTTATTTTAGCTTTTCTACATAGACAAACATGTCATCTGTGAACAAAGACAGTTTTATTTCTTCTTTCCCAATTTGTATACCTTTTTTTTCTTGTCTTACCACATCATCTAGGACATACAATACAATGTTGAAAATCAGTGGTGAGAGGGGACATCCTTGCCTCGTTCCTGATCTTAGTGAAAAAGCTTCTAGTTTCTCACCATTATGCATGAAGTTAGCTGTGTGTTTTTTGTAGATGTTCTTTATCAAGGTGATTAAGTTTTCCTCTATTTCTAGTTTGCTGAGAGTTTTTATCATGAATGGATGTTGGATTTTATCAAATGCTTTTTCTGTATCTATTGATTGATATGATCATGTGGCTCTCTTTTAGCCTGTTGATGTGATGAATTATATTAATTAAATTTTGAATGTTGAATGTACCTTACGTACCTGGAATAAATCCTATTTGGTCATAGCATATAATTCCTTTGATGCATTATTTTATTTAATTTGATAGTATTTTGTTGAGTATTTTTGCATCTATGTTCATGAGAGAAATCAGCCAGTAGTTTTCTTATAATGACTTTGTCTGGTTTTGAGATTAGGGTGAAAATGGGCTCATAGAATGAATTAGGAAGTATTCCCTCTGTTTCTATCTTCTGGAAGATACTGTAGAAGATTGGTGTAATTTCTTTCTTAAAAGTTTAGTAGAATTCACCAATACACTCATGTGAGCCTAATGCTTTTTATTTTGGAAGGCTCTTACATATTGATTCAATTTACTTAGTAGATATAAGTCTATGCAGATTGTCTATTTCTTCTTGTGAAAGTCTTGGCAGACTGTGTCATTCAAGGGATTGATCTGTTTCATCTAGGTTATCCAGTTTGTGAGTATAGAGTTTTTCATAGCATTTTTTATTATCTTTTGAATGTCCATGGGCTCCGTAGTGTTGCCCCCTCTTTAATTTATAATAATAGTGTTTTGTTATCATCTCTCTTTTTTTCTTGGTTAGCTTAGCTAAAGCTATATCAATATTTTTGGTCTTTTAAAGGAACTAGCATTTGGTTTTGTTGATTTTCTCTATTAATTTCTTATTTTCAATTCCACTGATTTCTGCTCTAATTTTTATTATTTCTTTTCTTCTGCTTACTTTGGATTTAATTTACTCCTCTTTTTCTAGTTTCTTAAGGTGGAAGCTTAGATAACTGATTTTTGATACTAAGTATCATAAGGAATAGTTGGTGAATTTTCCTTCTTTTAAGCATGCAGTATACATTTTATTCTTGTGAGGATATTCTTTCATTCCCCAGATATTTACTGAGTACCTACCCTGTGACAGGTACTGTAGTGCTGACTTTCATAGAGTTTATATTTCTGTGAACAAAATACTGAATATCTTCTCATTTAAAACAAAACCAAAATAATCTAATTAAAAAGTTATGTGTAGCAAAATGCACATATAAACTGACAATTCTGAATGAGTTGCCTTTTCTTCCTCTACACTTTTTCTCAGAGTATAACCTTCTGGAGGATTTCTAGTTTTATGAGAAGTAACCTTTATTTGGGCTTCCTGTCCTGCTTGGGCCCAAAGTTTAGTTGACATTCCTGTCCCACTCCTGTCCCTGCTTCTCCCTTGGCTCTGAGCTTAGAAGCCCTAGCAACTGGCCTCTGAAGAGATCTTCAGGGTTTGTGGTGGCATCAGAGCATAAATGACATTTTTACCTTATAGAACTCTGTTTATTTTTTTGAGGTCTAGATTCTGAATTTTCAAAATATAAGTTTCTAAAGCACCATTCTTTATGCTATAGGCCCTATACTATAGTAAACCAATAATATTCTTTTTGTTAATGTAGGTAGTTTCCTGTGAGCTCTAGTGAGGTAAATTTTCAAAATTCATTTATTACACACTACTAATTTCCAGAAAAATAATAGAATGGAGAATTGTTAGGCAGATAATTCAGGTGAGAGACATAAATTGCTTATGGAGCTGACCTTCAACTATTTCCTAGAGTAGGTCATAACAAAGCATCAGAAAACAACAGAAGCTGGGCACGATGGTATGTGACTATAGTCCCAGCTACTTGGGAGGCTGAGGCAGGAGGATCACTTGAACCCAAGAGTTTGAGTCCAGCCTGGGCAACATAGTGAGATCCCATCTCTAAAGAAAAGAAAACAAGAGTCCAGGATAAGGGTGAGGCAAATGAGACAATTGCCTTTGTGCAAAATTTAAGGGATGCCAAAAAAATCAATAATTAAGATGAATATTATTTTAATGCAATATTTTAAAAATTCAAAATTAAGGCCAAAACTCTATAACAAACAAAATATCAAAAATGTAAAGACAGGATATTATACTGCCATACTGAGCCACCAAGTCTGAGGCAAAAGGAAAAATGTGTGCCCCTATATAAATGTTTCTATGTATTTTTTAAAGGTTGTTTTTTCAAGAACATTAAAGTATTTGAAAAATATTGAAACATTGAAAAGTAGGTATATTAAAACTCATGTTAGTTTAAATACTTTATTTATACCAAACCAGAATTTAGTAAAATTTTATTTTTCTCAATTTAATGGAAGCAAATTCATTAATATCTTTTAAAATAATTTGGGGAGGCGGGTGAGGTGCCTCACGTCTGTAATCCTAGCATTCTAGGAGGCCGAGGTGGAGGATCGCTCAAGATTAGGAGTTCGAAACCAGCCTGAGCAATAGTGAGACCCCATCTCTACTAAAAATAGAAATTAATTGGAGAACTAAAAATATATAGAAAAAAAATTAGCTGGGCACGGTGGTGCATGCCTGTAGTCCCAGATACTGGGGAGGCTGAGGCAGAAGAATTGCTTGAGCCCAGGAGCTTGAGGTTGCTGTGAGCTATGATAATTTGGGGAAAAACTAACCATTTAGAACTATACATAAAAACATATACATAGGAGCTCACTTTTTTTTCTTTTTCATTTTGCTCCCATGGGACTTCACGCGGACCTGAAAACAAAGATGTAGTTAGTTCAAACTGTTTTACATGGTATGTGAAACAACTTATAGTCTAACACGGAACTTTGGCTATATGATACATTCAAGCAAGGAAAACAAATCATCTAGAAAAGTTCTCCTTTTATATTTTTAGACTAATTATTCCAGGAATTGCCTCAGTGCTTACTTTAGCTTGGTGTCAGATATTTGTACTCAGATAAACAAAGTCAAAGAGGAAGTCATAAAGTTTAGAATGGATTCCTTCCTATCAAATATATTTAAAATATATTTTGGGAATAATTTCAAGTCTATTGTGAACAGAATTACCAGAAATTTGGGACAGATGTGACAACAAGAATCTTTTTTGAGGAACTGGATCATAATTAGAGGGCTATGCTTTCATAGATTTAAAACCGGAAGTAGCTTCTCTGTTATTTTCTACTCCCACATGTTTTTAAAATTATTTGTATCCCATTTAAGAAATTCACAGTACTTCTAAAAATGAAAGTGAAAATGCCACAAATGTGCTTGAGCTCCAAATCAATTTTAACACATGAAGAGAATTTTGGCCACTTTTTCTTTAAGTCGAATGTAAAATTAAATGTGTGCCAGATTTCATATCATGGATTTGCAAAAGATATTTTGAAACCCCACTTGGCAAAAATTATATTCCATTACAAACCAGAGTTGCATTATAAAGAGAGTCTGTTTAGAAATTGGTGTTTGAGAAATGTGACATGTAGTTTCCGTGAGAAAACATGAAAACATTTGCTGTTGGAGCTTTTTGTAAATTAGTCAAATTGAGTGCAGGGGAAGGGGTAATTCCTTAAGTAGAGAGCTAGCGAAGACAGCACCACGTGAAAAGCAGTCTGCTAAGTGGTGGGGAGAGAAAACCAGAGAAGATACAGAGTGCTTTAAAAAGTGCCCCTGTGTGAGTAAACAGAGCAGTGTGCCAGGTACTATGTAAAAATGTCTTACAGAGTAGGGATGCACCCTAAGAATGCTAGGCTGGACCTGGGCGGGGTGTCTTGGTTGAAGGCTCAACCAAGCAGGGGATAACTCAGTTCTATTTGAACCAAGGCTGGTGCGCAGTGAAGGAGAGGAACTGTGTTTCAGGCAAAGTGAGGTGCAAATGTGAAAGGCTGCAGCTGAGGGAGAGAACACAGTGGCTTGTGAACAGTGTCGGGCTTCTAAAAGAGGCGCGGTAGAGGGTGGAGACAGTATCAACGGAAATAGTGAAATGGAGTAAACATCGTCTCTGCAGGCAGCCTACAGCCCTGTGGGAGCAAATGAGCAACGGAAGGGAAAAGAGCAACTGCTATTCTTTCGAAATACCCAGGGAGAGGAGCCGGCAGACTATGAGCAGGCAAGTAAGAGAGGTATTAGTTCTCTAGAAAAGTGAAGAGGGATATTCTACAAGTAGGGTGTATAATTATGTCCATGGTCGGGAGAAAGGACAGCATCAGGCAGCCTCCACGCCTGGGAACTTGAAGGGAGGGCTTAGGAAGTATTTTAATGAAAAGGGGTTTTGAGCTGTTCTGCCCAAATGATTATCTCTTAAAACCTAACATTATTAATCTTTCCCCTCAAAATGTTTGTCTTTTCATAGCATTGAACAGAGAGCTGAGATCCTGCTGTGTCTATCACCTGTTGACGTTGCCAATGTTAAGGAAGGAATCAATTTCTTTCGAAATAAGAGCACTGGCAAAGACTACATCTTATACAAGAATAAGTGCCACCTGAGGGCATGTAAGAATATGTGCAAGCACCAAGGAGGCCTGTTCATACGAGATATCGAGGATTTAGATGGAAGGTACCAAGAGTCCTTTGCTTTCTCACTGGCAACCCTTCTTGCAATTAGATCTGGCAGGAAATGTGTACATCTACAAATTTTAAATGAACCAATCAGCAAATAGCTTCCGCTAGTAAGTTTTGTAGCTTTTGCTTTTGCTTATTTAGGACATCTCTCTGATCTCAAAATTGTATGTTTTACTACATTTTCCTCTCTCTCATAAGAACTCTAATTTAAAATTTATTTTTGGCTTGATAAATAGTAAAACCTCTAGGTTCCATGTGTCCGTGTGTGTGTTTGGGTGTGCATGGGGAAGACACACATTTACCCGGTTTTGTATTCAAAGACCCCAGTCTCCTGTAAGTTTCCTTCTCCCTCCCTCAGAAGTGTGGTGTGGGTGGAGGGGGGCACTTTTCCAAACCCTGCAGCAAAGCAGACAGAATTTTCCTGGGAGCCTAGTTGTGTTTACAGAACAAAAACGTCAGAGCCCCAACTGCCCCCACCCTGAACAGTGTCTCTTCGGATCATTTCTTAGAAGAAATAATGCTGTTGCCCCCACCCTGTATAGATTGCCTCTCCCCAGTGCAGTGGCAATACCAGGACAGGATTAAACAATTTTTAGTTATGTTTTCAATGACTACTAAGGAGATGGTGGTACTGCCTGGCAGAGCCAGAAAAGGTTCTAGGCTGTATGCTGTCAGCCTGATTCTCAATACCAGTAATGCTGTGAGTGGTTAACCCCATCTTTCAAATTTTACTTTAGCCTAACTTAGTCTGTGTGGTTTTAGTCATGTGGTGTTAGGCTTTTTTCTTCCTCTGTGTTGTCAATCTTATTTCTCAGGTCATTTGTGGGTAGTTTAGTGCTAGTGTACTGACAGGGAGCTGGGTGTTTGTCCAAGAGTTCCCTGCTATAACTGTATAGAAGACAGTCACCTGAGCCTAGAATGTTCTCACACCACCTGCACAGAAATTTGCTTCACTGCATACATAGTTTCAGGCCCCGGCCTCATATATTATTAGAGTTTTAAATGCTAACCACTGCTGCACCTGTAGCTTGCTCAGCTTCTCAAAGGGCTGCCAGATTGGCAAATAAAAATACAGGATGCCCGGTTAAATTTGAATTTCAGATAAACAATGAGTATATTTTTACTATAAATATTTCTAAAGTAGTTAATGGGACATCTTTTTTTAGCTGGCAACTCTACCCTAAGAGAACATCTAGGTAATTTGCTGGCAGCTGTTTTTATTGTCTTCCATCTGCTCAGTGGGTTCAAGGCAGGGATGCCTCAGACATAGTTCTGTCACTGGTGAACTTCTGCCAACACTCTGGGTGTTGAGGTTTTATTCTTCTAACTATTGCAGTTTTGAGACTCTGGTTTTCTTTGCTCTGTTTCTGTCCTTAGTGAGACGTTTCACACAGTGTCCACTTAGCCAGTCATTTATGGAGGTGTCAAAGCTTAGTGGTTAAAAGCATCATTTATTTTCATAGACTGCCTGGCTTAGAAACCCAGCTCAACCACTTACCAGGTCAGTAATAATCCTGGACAAGTTTCTTAGCCTTTCTGGGCCTCCATCTTCTCATTTATAAAATGAAGATGAAAGTATTACCTACTTTGTCAGGTTGCTGAGAGGATTATGTGATGCCAAACACAAAAAAAGCACTTAAAAGAATGCCATATGGTGAGCACCCAATAGATGTGCTCACCACATCTATTACGGTTACGGTTGCTGCTGTTGTTTCTGTGCCACGAGCTTCTTGTGTAGCTATGCGCAGGGAGTATTTACAGGAAGTCAGACTGTTTTTGTATCTAGTCTGCTCAACTAGATATAGTCACTGCTTTACCATCGACTAGGCTTTCTCTCTTTCATCCAAAGCCTTGGGGATGCATGATCCTAGTTTCATCCTACTCTGTAGACAAGCTAATTCTATTCTCTTAGCTCTCCTGCACATGAAGAACCAAGTTCTTCCAGCTTTATTGATGCAGCTCACCAAGCATTTGTATGTTGAAACGGCATCCTTTTGGTAACTTATGCATTATACTCTTACATCCACTTCTTTGAATTAGGTTCCTTCTACTTGGGTTTCTTTGTAGCTAATCGTGTGAAGAAACTGTCTTTTCCAGTTTCCAGGTTCCAGTCAAGAACAGGGACCTATCAGTTCTATTCTACCTGCCATTCAGTCATTTTTCTTCTTGACACATAACCAAGATCAGCAAACATCTTATAAGTGGTGGTTCTCATTCTTAACGTCTAACAATTTTTCACAACCTGTTTGTGAAGTTGTTGTCACCCCCCCTGCCTGCCTGACACCCATAAACACATGGTTCTGCTAGTTTCCTTCCCCCTTCACGGCCCAGCATACTGAATAGCTGCAGTTGGAATGTTCTGTCTTAATTAGTAAAAGGTTGGTTACTTTTTAATGAGAAAGGAGGTGTCGTAAAATAATCCTTCATAAGTTGAAGTTTGGACTATGCTTTTTGCCTTATCACTAGAAAAAAACATGTGAAATTCTGGATATAATAAAGCTCAGAAAAGTCAGCATGATTCATGTCTATGTTAAAGTAGATGTTTTTAGTTTCTAAAAATTTGATGTTTCTGGTTTGAGACATATTTCTTTATAAAAAAAAAAAATCCTTCGACTTTTAAAAAAACCAAACAACAAAAACTTCACCAGAAATGCTACTAAAATAAAGAGAAGAAATGAAACTGTGTATACCTGACCTCCAACCACCCAGTCCCCTGGAAGCTCTGGTAAGAAACGTGGGGGAAAGAGCATCCCATTTGTTCAGTCTGGTTCTCATTCTGAATCAGGGTTGCTGGAGTGAAATAAAAGCACAGGACACTCAGTTAAATTTAAATTACAGATAAACAACAAATTTTCAGAATAAGTATGTCTCAAATATTGTGTGAAATAATATTTAATAATCATTTGTTGTTTATCTGAAATTCAAATTTAACCAAGCTCTCTGTATTTTATCTTGCAACTCTGGTCTGAAATCTTAAACTATAAGGAAATCTTTTTTCCTTTTTTGAGACAGAGTCTCACTTTGTTGCCCAGGCTAGAGTGAGTGCCGTGGCATCAGCCTAGCTCACAGCAACCTCAAACTCCTGGGCTCAAGCGATCCTTCTGCCTCAGCCTCTCAAGTAGCTGGGACTACAGGCATGCACCACCATGCTCGGCTAATTTTTTCTATATATTTTTAGTTGGCCAATTAATTTCTTTGTATTTTTAGTAGAGATGGGGTCTCGCTCTTGCTCAGGCTGGTTTCAAACTCTTGACCTTTGAGCGATCCGCCTACCTCGGCCTCCCAGAGTGCTAGGATTACAGGCGTGAGCCACCGCGCCTGGCCTATAAGGAAATCTTTGACATATGAAGACTGTAGTTGACACTATTCTAGGGGTGAAGGGTTGTAGAGTGATTGTAAATCACAATGTATTTGCTGTGACATTCTTCCCTTGTGTTGGCTCTAATGGGATCTCATCTAGCGTAGCTTTCATAAGAGAGTTGTTTCTCAAGATCACTTTATTCTGTTGTCTCTGCTAATCTCTAATGTGTGTCATTTTGTGACATGGAGTCTATCTTCATTTTTAAAATCACCTATTGATGATTAGCCTATATGTCCTTGTATATTTGAGTATTAGCTCTTAATAGTTTTTCTTTTGTGTATTTTGTGTTCAACCAACTGATTTCATCATAATTTAATTTCATCATAAAATAATACATCTAAGCCTATTCAGGATTAATTTTTATTTTCACCATTTCATAAACCTAAATACAATTTTTCATCTAGGTCTGTTAAATGCACAAAGCACAACTGGAAGTTAGATGTGAGCACCATGAAGTATATCAATCCTCCAGAAAGCTTCTGTCAAGATGAACTGGGTAAATACCATCACTATTGATTAATGTATTCTGTTATTGTTATTTGGGTTCCTCTTTTCAACTTATTTCCAATCTCACTTGAAGCTTTGGATATATTCTGATTTTAAACTGTTATATCTCTTTTTAAATATGAGGGTACTTCAAAACGTTCATGAATAAATGGAATTAAAAGATAAAAATTAAAAATATAAGCTTTCTTTCTCAACATAAGCTTCATCACAGTCAAGACACTTTTGTAAGCAATGATACCAGCCATTTAGTCCATCCCTAAAGAACTGACGGTCCTGGGAATTTTATCCATGTCAATGTGTGTTTTTTTTTTTTTTTTTACATTATTAACTGAAGAAAAATGGATGCTGCTTAATGTTTAAGATTAGGAGACATTGAGGTTGCTGTGAGCTAGGCTGATGCCATAGCACTCACTCTAGCCCGGGGAACAGTGTGAGACTGTCTCTAAATAAATAAATGAATGAATGAATGAATGAATGAATGATTAGGAGACAAAAAGAAGTCAGAAGAAGCCAAATCAGGACTGTAAAGTTGATGACTAATGATTTCCCATAGAAACTCTCGCAAAATTGTCATTGTGTCATGAGAGGAAAGAGCAGAAGCATTGTGGTGGAGAAGGACTCTCTGATGAAGCTTTCCTGGGCATTTTTTTGCTAAAGCTTTGGCTAACTTTCTCAAAACACTCTCATATTGGGCAAGTGTTATCATTCTTTGGTCCTCCAGAAAGTCGACAAGCAAAATGCCTTGAGCATCCCAGGAAACTGTTGCCATGACCTTCGCTCTTGACCAGTCCACTTTTGCTTTGACTGGACCACTTCCACCTCTTGGTAGCCACTGCTTTGATTGTGCTTTGTCTTTAGGATCTTACTAGTAAAGCCACATTTCACCTCCTGTTACAGTTCTTGAAAAAAATGGTTCAGGATCTTGGTCCCACTTGTTTAAAATTCCCACTGAAAGCTCTGCTCTTGTCTGCAGCTGATCTGAGCGCGATGATTTTGTCACCTATGGAGTAGAAAGTTTGCTAAGCTTTAATTTTTCAGTCAGAATGGTATAAGCTGAACCAATTGAGATGTCTGTGGTGTTGGCTATTGTTGGTGCAGTTAATCAATTAGGGCATGGGTCAGATGAATATTTTTCCCTGAAAATTGATGTAGATGGTCTGCTGCTGCAGGTTTCATCTTCAACATTGTCTTGTCACTTAAAATGAGTTATCCATTTGTAAACTGCTGGTTTCTTTGGGAGCATTGTCCCTGTAAACTTTTCATAAAGCATCAACGATTTTACCATTCTTCTACCCAAGCTTACCATAAATTTGATATTTGTTCTTGCTTCAATTTTAACAGAATTCTTTTGCTCTGATAGAGGTTTTTTTCAAACTGATATCTTATCCTTCTTAATGTCTAAACCTATATCCTGTTCAGACATGTTATAACAAGTTAATACAAGTTTATTTATTTATTTATACATTTTTCTTTTTTTTTTTTCTTTTTCCTTTTTTTGCCATAAGTACTTTTGGTTGAAGTATGAGTTTATTTTAATGCAAAAAAAAAAAAAAGAAAAGAAGAAATTCTTGTGTAGTTTTTTCATGATATTCATTTTCTACAAGCTTTTTGAAGACTATAATTAACAGTAAAACCTAAACAGAGAAATTCTACAAAATATGCCTTCATTTTTTTTAAAGGAGAAAAATCATGTTTATTTCAACATATGCATAAATGTCATTTGGTAAGTGTTAACAACACTTTATAATAACTCTTAGTAAACAAGTTATAAGAGGAAACATCCTTTAATGGATACAGAGTTTGTGTGTATGTGTGTATATGTGAACTTTAAAGTATTTTTACTAGTATTCTTTAAAAATTCATTTTAAATAGGGAATGCATGCACATGTAAAATATTCCAAAGGTACAAAATGAAGTACAGTGGGAAGTAAGTCTTCTCTCCACCTCTGATCCCCAGTCACAAAGTTCCCACCCTAGGAGCAGCCACTGTTATTAATTACTTTCTTGTGGGTCTTTCTGGAGACATTCTTTGCACTTATAAACCTGTACATACTTACCGTCTCCCTCCATTAGTAGCAGATTGAATATACTGTCCTATTTGCTTTTTTTTTTTTTTCTGAACGGCTCTTGAATTTAGAAAGTAAAAGAAAGATAATATTGGACATCACTAGCCAGTGAATGTTGGTTCAAAAGTTACTAGTGAGACCTCTATGCCCCCTTCCCTTCCATCCATTAATATGCACAGAGGTTTCTGTTTTATGAAAGTGCACGCAGGAGAAAAAGGAAGGAAATTGGGTGGTGGAGTTTAAGGTTTGTGAGGAGTTAAGGATGAGCGTTCTCTGGCCTCAGACTGGCCTGGACTACCCAAGCTCAGAAAAGTGCAGTTGGAAAAATAATGGCACTATTTTTAAAGGAGAAATTTGGATGATTCATGGGAAGTAGGAGATGGCCAAAAGTTAATCTCTGGCAAAAAAGAGCCATTTCAGAGTCCTGGTGACCACATGTGGCACATAATTGAAGAGGAGGCCATTTCCTCCATCTCCCCTTAGAACCCAGCAATGATCTGACACTCCTCAAATCTGTAGGCAGAGAATGTGAAAACTTCTAAGCCAGAGTAGGAAAGGAAGGAGAGAGCAGACACCAGGCATTTACAGACTGAATTGTGGGCATGTGTGTGGCACCCTTTTGGGGAGCTCCCCAAAATATCTTGAGGACACTTGAAAATGTGCTAATTACTAGTCATTAAAACAGTCGGGCTCTTGCCATCATAGTTTGGGCATAAAAATAGACTGAAACTTTATTTTATATTCCCAATCTGGTGAGGCCTGGGGAAATTGAGTTATATGTAAAAATGGAAAATACTAAATATACAACATATGCAATACCTTGCGACAGGATGGTGAAATGGAAGTTTAGATTGAGGAACAACAGATACCTATTCCACGTTGAAGTCCTAGACCAGGATTTACAAAACAAGAAGCTGAGAAATAGTAGATCATTCTTAAGCTCCTCACCTTTATCAGGAACATAAAAGGGTAGAGAAGATCGAAATATAACAACTTTGGAAGATTTCTTTGGAAAGCTATACTAAGAGTCCATGTTCCCTAAAAAGGGCAAGTTCTGAGGGTGCCTGCCCCTTACCTTAAGCCACACTTTTAGGTGGACTACCTGGAGAGTCTGATATGTGTTCTCCAAGGTAGACGGACACAGTGGATTGATATTTGACTCTCCTCTCAGAAATCTCAGGGCTGAGAGTTTGGCCAGGTAGCTATGACAGACAAGCTGAAGGAGAGGTGGTTGTTAGAGTCCTCCTTCCACAGCACTCCTAGGGTTCCTTGGGGCTAAGAACAGGTGGGTGTTTCCTATGGATGTGATGTGGGCTGGGGATGAGAGAGCGTGATCCTGGAGTCATCCTCGGTGCTTTCCAAAAGGGCTGCAGAAAAAAGTTGGATGTATTGCTACATTGCTTGTGGCTAAGGAATGCATAAGTAACCAGGTAGCATAGAGACACCCAGATGTAGAGAGCTTCAGGTGGGTGTTTCCAAGAAATCAGATGGATTCTCAACATAACTCACTAAGGTGTCCCTTAGTAGAATCAGCTTTAAGCAGAAGCCAAGCCCAGGTAGTGCTCCGCGACCAAAGAACCCTTGCTCTCCTTAACGCTCCCTTTCTCTCCTGATCCATGCTTGGAAGGGTCAGAAACCTTGTGTGAAGGTTTGGTTGAAGGAGTGAGGGAAGACGAGAAATAGAAGCATTGTGTGAGATGAGAGAAGAAGCGAACCATAACCATCCTCTAGGGGTGAGGGGAGGCTTCAACTTTTACTCAAGTTTGGAATTTTGATGACTACCTGGAACCGAATGTTTTAACTGAAGCAAGACTATTTAGCAACTGACAGTAACTGTAGTGACCAAATGTTTTCATTTCCATCCAGGGGCAGGAAATGAACTAACTTTACTAAATACATAAAACAGTGCTGTAAGATCTCATCCCTTGAGTTGTGTTTGTGCCACGTAGCAATTACTTGATCTGAGGTAAAGACAAAATAGAAGAAATCTTTGATTTCTCCAACATTTTCCTTTCTTCCTTTCCCAGAGGTTCTTCAATTTTTACTTTGTTTTAATGGATTTCTTTCTTGCGAAGACAACGACACTTTGTTGTCATGTATTCTGTATCATTTATACTATTATTATTTTTAATTGGCACATATTAATTATATATTTATGGATACAGAGTGATTTTGATGTATAATGATCAAATCAAGGTAATTAGCATATTCATCATCTTAAACATTTATCATTTTTTTAAACATTAAAAATCCTCTCTCTTCTAGCTATTTGAATATATATAAGTTATTGTAAATTATAGTCACCCTGCTGAGGAGAACACTGGAACTTATTCCTACTATGTAGCTGTAATTTTGTATCAAAATATCACTTCATGCATTCATTCATTTTCTTGGCAAATATTTACTGAGCCCTCACCAAGTGCAAACATGCAGGGTATTAAGAGATACAAAGATGGATGAGATAGAGTCCATATAAATGAGATGACTTTAACATGAAGTGGTGGCTAAGACACACGTGTAAATAACAAGGGATGTTATGATAGGATTCTTAAGAGAGATACAGTGTACTGTAGAATAGTGGCTCTGATATTTTATCTGTGAAGATACACAAAATAGCCTATGTTCATGTGCATGAGCCTCTCGACTATTTGATGAAATGTCACAATTTTGGTTGAGGAGTAAAGTACTTCATAGATGTACTTTCTGGCACAGATAAGAAGCTAGAGTTTCTGTTCTATTCTCACTATTGCTAGCTCCACCTCTACTCTGTGCCCTTTTACTCAAGAAAGCCTATAGCAACATGACTAAGAAAGGCTTGGTCATAAGGACCAGGACATAAACTTGTCTCTGTTCTAACTTAGTAAAATATAGTTATCAGTGTAACAAGTTACTCGTGACAATCCTTAAAACTGACAGCCACTCAACAGTGTGATAGACACACTGTGTCAGAATGACTACTATAGGAATTAAAAAAAATAGATTTAATCTGTTGGGGGAATCACAGAAAACCTCATGCCACAGACGGCATTTATGTCGGGTTTTGAAATATGGGCAGAGTTTCAACAGGCAGAGAAGAGAAAGAAGGGCATTCCTGGGAGAGGGAACAGCTCGGGCAATGTGCTGTGTGGCCAAATGCGTAGCTGAGTTGGCTGGAGTGTAGGGCATGTACATCGAAGTAGTAAAGCACAAGGCTGCACATGCACATTGCAAAGAGGGTCTTGAATGCTAGCCTAGGAATTAAGACCAAATCCAGCATTTTATTAAGCGTGTGCCAGATACAGTGTTAAATATTTTGTATGAATTATTTCGCTTTACCCTCACACTGACCCTACAATGTGGTGATGGGGAGTCAGCAACAAAAAATCATTTTCTTATCACGTTTATCAACCCACCTGCCTCTGTGACTAGGCAGTCTCCCTGGCCTCCTGTTACAATGGACGAACTGACCTTGCTCCTGAGGCTAGCCCTGCCCCTGCATGCTGGATCCCATTTCCTTACCTGCTCAAGGCCTTCACTCCTGCAATTGCCCCCTCCCTCCCGCATCATTCATTTTGTCTTTGTTTACTAGCGTGCATGTGTGAACACACACACCACACCCACACCCGCCTCCACACGCACGCTCTGGTGGTCACCTACGCCCTCACTAGACCTCGCACTCCTCTTAAGGAATGCTCCCATTTCTCTAACACATTACACAGCCAAACCCTTTGAAACAGGTGTCTACACTCACCGTCTGCTCCCTCGCTTCCTATTCTCTCTCGCTTGAGCTTCTGTTGCCACCACTCCACGAGAGCTGCTCCGGCCAGGGTCACCGGTGCTCTCCATGAGGCTAAATCAGCCGTCGCTTTTCCACTGTCGTCTTACTCCAACTCCCAGCAGCGTACAGCACGGTGGCCCACTCTCTCCTCCTTGGTATACTTTCTTTTCTTGGCATCTGGGAAGCCAGACTCTCTGTATTCGTTTCTATTTGCTGCTGTCACAAGCTGCCACAAACTAGCATGGCGCAAAGCAACATAAATTTATTGTGTTACAGTTCTGCAGGGCAGAAATCCAACACAGGCTCAAATTACGGCGTTGGCAAGGCTGCATTCCTCTTTGAAAGCTCAGGGGAGGAGATGTTTCCTCGCCCTCTCCAGCTTACAGAGGCTCCCATTTTCCATTCTCAGAGCCGGCAGCATTGCATTTCTCTGAGCATTCTTCTGTCATCACGTCTCCCTCCTTTTGTCCTTTTTCTGCCTCTTTCTGCCACTTTTAAGGCCCTAATGATTACATTGGGCTGCCCAGATAATCCAGGATAACTTGCCTACTTTACAGCCACCTGATTAGCCACCTTAATCTCACCTGCAACTTTAATTCCCCTTTGCCATGTAACCTGACTTGTTCACGGTTCCCAGGGAGTAGGACGTAGACATCTTTGAGGGCGGTTATTCTATCTACCGTACTCTCCTGATTTGTATTCCTACCACACATAGCCACTTCTTCTCAGCCCCTTCTGCTGACTCATCCCCTGATAGACTAATGAATGTTGGAATGTCATTGCACTCTATCCTGAATTCTCCTTATCTGAACTCTAAGTGATACTCTTAGGGTGTGGTCCCCAATGCCCCAGGCCGCAGCCTATTACCGGTCCGTGGCCTGTTAGGAAATGGGCATAGGAAATGGGCCATGCATCATCGCCTGAGTGCCCCACCACACCCACCCCACCCAAGACACCCCACCCCCACATCCCCAGTCCGTGGAAAAATTGTCCTCCATGAAGCTGGTCCCTGGGGCCAAAAAGGTTGGGGACTGCTGCTGTAAGTGATCACATCTAATCCCACAGCTCTAAACACCATCTTTAGTAAGAAGATGACTCCACAAACTTTACCTCCAGCTTTGACTCCATCCCTGAGCTCCAGACTCTGATATCCAATTGCTTATTCAGCATTTTAATGTGAATTTCTAACAGGCATTGCAAGCATACACTCCAAATAGAACTCATAATGCCCAACCTCAACTTATCCTCAAAACTGTTCTTCCTCCAGCCTTCCCCCCTCTGTGAATTGTGAATTCACACGATTGAACAAAACCTGGGAGTCATCTTTGCATCCTCTCTGTCCTTAAACGCCCCCATCCAAACCATTAATAAACCTTGTTGCCTGTACGCCAAAACACCTTGTGAGCCCACTCCTCTCCCTCTGCACTCCCTACATCCAAGTCCGGGTCACCATCCCCTTTTGCCTTTACAGCCAGCCTCCCTCCTTCTGCGCTTGCTTTCTCCAGTCCCTTGTTGGCAGCACTCATAGTCTGACCTTTTAAAAATCCAAACCAATTCACATTATCTCCCCACTAGAAGCGCTCCAGTGGCTTCCTGTCATACTTAAGAATATGTACACCCTTTGGCTCAGCAATTCCACAACCAAGACCATATTCCAAGGAAATAATCACTGATGTGTCAAAAGATATAGCTATAAGAATGTCCATTCACAGCAATACTGTTTAAAAGGGGAAAAATTACAAGTAAATTAAACATTAGAAATTAATCTTGTATATCTTAAAAGTGATGCTATTGAAGAAATTAAAATAAGAAAAGAATATTTTGATATACAAAGCAAAAAAGCAAGTTATAAATACTATGTAAAGAATTATACATGCATAAGCACATGTGGGTGATACAAGGGCAGCCTTAGGTTACCTGTGAAAGTAGCTGAGCTGGGGGCTTCCTAGGCTGTACCTCCAGATTGTGGGCTTTGAATATTCTACTTTTACATTTTTTTCAGGCTCAAATTATTGTGACCATGTTATATGGGTGTGACCACTCTCACCTATATGTCTCTCTGAGACCAACTCCAGATGACTTTTTATTACTGTTTCTAGAGATAGATTCTCGCTCTGTAGTCCAGAGTGCAGGGTGTGATCCTAGCTCACTGCAGCCTCAAACCGCTGGGCTCAGGCAACCCTCCTGCCTTAGCCTCCTGAGTAGCTGAGACTACAGGCATGCACTACCACACCAGCTAATTTTTCTCATTTTTTGTAGAGACAGGGTCTCACTATGTTGCCCAGGCTGGTCTTGAACTCCTGGCCTCAAGCAGTCCTCCTGCCTCAGCCTCCCAAAGTTCTGGGATTATATGCATGAGCCACTATGCCCAGGACCAAATGGAGACTTTTTTTTTTTTTTTTTGATACAGGGTCTTGCTCTGTCACCCCAGCTAGAGTGCAGTGGTGTCATTATAGCTCACTGCAACCTCAAACTCCTGAGTTCAAGATATCCTTCTGCCTCAGCCTCCCAAGTAGCTGGGACTGCAGGCATGTGCCACCACACCCAGCTAATTTTTCTATGTTTTGTAGAGATAGGGTCTCACTCTTGCTTAGGCTAGTCTCGAACTCTTGGCCTCAAGTGATCCTCTGGCCTTGGCCTCCCAAAGTGCTAGAACTACAAGCATGAGTCATCAAGTGACTTTTAAAACAAGTATTTCCTGCACAAGCTTTCTCCCAATTTTCCTATGAACAGAAGTGTCAGTTATTGAGGTGCATGTCCTTTCTGTTCACTCCAAGGAAATAGAATGCTACTCTGGGGAGAGTAACTAATTGCTTTGACTACGAGTTTATCCTCCCTCCACCTCTCAGAAAGGACACGTGGACCACTAGCTATTTTCTCCAGTAAACTCCAACCCAAGTCTATTGACCCAGCCTGAGAAGCCTGTAGACTGCCTTGTTACTAGGAGCTGGTTATGTGTGCTGTACAAATATTGTTAAATTTATTTAGCATAAAACTGATAAGAAGCATAGGTTTGGACTTAGCCAGGTGTGGTGGCTCACGCCTGTAATCCTAGCACTCTGGCAGGCCGAGGCAGGAGAATCAACTGAGGTCAGGAGTTTGAGACCAGCCTGAACAACAGCCAGACCCTGTCTCTACAAAAAATAGAAGAAATTAGCTTGGTGTGGTGGCATGCCCCTATAGTCCCAGCTACTTGGGAGGCTGAGGCAGGAGAATCGCTTGAGCCCAGTAGTTTGAGGTTGCTGTGAGCTATGATGATGCCACTGCACTCTAGCTGGGGCAACAGAGGGAGACCCTGTCTCAGAAATAAATAGATAGATACATAGAATCATAGGTTTGGACATAAACACAGTTTGTGTAAGTGAAAGACTAATAGGTTATCAACCTTATGAATATATAACCAAGAAATTTACAGGTGCTTAGGGGCTGTTATGAAAACCCCTAAGTCTTTTGGACAAGACCTGTAGAGAGACACCGTAGCAAAGTGTTAAGAGTAAAAGCAACAGGGCCTGCTGATCTGGGTTCAGATCCTGGCTCCAACACACAGTCTAGGAACGCTGGGCTAATTATTCAATCTCTTTGTGCTTTGGTTTCCTCCAGTGTACTGGAGGTAATATTGTTAGTAGTCATCTCACAATAACTGGGTTGTTGTAAGAATTTTGAACTAACTGATGAGCACACATGTGCACAGAGGGAAGTAAAACTCCATGGAAGGCAACGGGGAGGGGGAAGGCGGGGAGGGGAGTAAAACAACCTGATGGGTACTATGAACACTATTTGGGTGACAGGAACGCCTATAGCCAGGACTCAAGCATTACAAAAACAATCCATGTAACCTAAAACATTTGTACCCCCTTAATATTTTGAAATTCTAAAGAAAATTGCAAAAAAATAAAGTTCAATTCTTGGTACTTGATACGCAAAGTGTAATAATTATTTGTACAGTATGCCTCAAGTAATCTATATCCCCTGAGACTGGGACTGCAGAAGCAGGAATGAGGGATTTCTCTCCCAGCAGGAAGTTGGATCAACTGGAAAATAGATCAAGGCTGAGAGCTGATACCAAGGGCTGCTGTTAACTGTCCAGCAGGTGAAGGGCAAGGCCAGAGCTGGCAGCTGGTTGGTGGGGAGACGGAGATAACAAACTCCGGGGATGTCCAACCATTAGTCAAATGAGGAAATGCTGCCAGGATGGGAAAATTTGTTAACAGAGCTCACATTTCAGTCCAGTGCTACCAACACTATAGTGATTTCATACCATGTTCTAAGAAAGAGAGAAGGAAGGCTTGATCCACCCAGAAATAAGTTACCGATCAGCTATGAGTATCTGGTTTTATCATTATTATAAAAAACAATATACAGCTGTAATTAAAATGTTGAAACTCAGAAAAGTAGAAATCTCATTTATACTCCCATCACCTAAACTCCCTTGCATTTCCATGTGAATTTTAGGGTCAGGTTTGTCCATTTCTGTGGGGAAAAGGCATCTAGAATTTTGATAGAGATTGTGTGAATTTGTGGATTAATTTGGGGAGTATTGCCATCTTAATGATACTCAGTCTCAATCCATGAACATGAAATGTCTTTTGATTTATTAAGTCTTTAATTTCTTTCAACCATGTTTTGTAGTTCTCAGAATATGAGTTTTGTGTTTCTTTTGTTAAATTTATTCCCAAGTATTTTATTCTTTGTGATGTTATTATAAATGGAAGTTTGTAAATTTCATTTAAAAATTGTGCATTGGTAGTGTATAGAAACATCATTTATTTTTTTATTTGATCGTGTATCCTGCAACCTTGCTGAACTCATTTGTTAAATCTAACAGTTTCTTAGTAGATACCTTAGGATGTCCTGTATACCAGATCATGTCATCTGTGAATAGATGTAGTTTTGCTTTTTCCTTTCCAATCTTAAAGTCTTTTATTTCATTTTCTTGCCTGGTTCCTCTGGCTAAAGCCAGGCAGAAGTGGCAAGAGCAGACTTGCTTGTCTTTTTCCTGCTCTTAGCTGAAAAACACCTGTTGGGTTTTCTTAGATGCCCTTGATTAAATTGAGGATGTTCCCTTTTATTCTTAGTTTTCTGAGTGTTTTTACCATGAAAGGGTGGTAGATTTTTGTCAAATGCCTTTTCTGAGTCAATTGAGATGAGTATGTGGTTTTTTTTCCTTCCCTTTGTTCTGTTAATGTGATGTATTACATCATTTGGTTTTCTAATATTGAACCAGTCAAGCATTTTTCAAATGTTGACCCAGCCTGGCATAAACTCCACTTGGTCATGATGTATAACACTTTTTTATATTGCTAAATTGTATTTGCTAATATTTTGTTAAGGATTTTTACACGTATGTTCCCGAGAAATATTAGTCTGTAGTTTCTTTTCTTGAGTTAGGAAGTGATTCCTCCACTTTTATTTATTGGAAAAGTTTGTGAAGGATTAGTACTAATTCTTCTTTAAACCTTTGACCAAATTTACTACTAAAACCACCTGTGCCTGGTCTTCTCTTTGTGGCACGTTTTTATGATTGCTAGTTTAATCCCTTTACTTATTATATGTATGCTCATCTGTTTCTTCTTGGGTCAGTTTTGTTATTTTGTGTCTTTCTAGGAATTTCCATTTCATCTGGGTTATCTAATTTGTTGGAGTACGATTGTTCTTAGTATTCCCTTATAATCCTTTTTATCTATGTAAGATCAATAGTAATGTCTCTTCTTTCATTCTTGATTTTAGTAATTTGTAATTTCTTTTTTTCTTGGTCAGTCTCACTAAAAGTTTGTCAATTTGTTGATCTTTTCAAAGAGCCAACTTTTGTTTTTATTGATTTTTTCTCGTTTTTTTTTTTTTATTTCACTTATTTCTGTTCTAATCTGTCATTACTTCCTTTTGCTTCCTTTTGGTTTCATTTGCTCTTATTTTTCTAGTTTTTTAAGGCGAAGGGTTAGGATTTTTATTTGAGATCTGTCTGCTTTTGTTTTAATATAGAAAGTTTACAGATATAAACTTTCTGTTTATATCTGTAATAGATATAAACAGTGTTTTAGCTGTATTCCGTAGGTTTTGGCATATTGTGTTTCAGTTTTCACAGTATTTTCTAATTTGTCTTGTGATTTCTTCCTTAATCAATTTGTTATTTAGATGTGTATTGTTTAATTTCTACATATTTGTGAATTTCCCAACTGTCTTCTTCTATTGATATCTAATTTCATTTTACTATGTTCAGAGAACATACTTTATATGATTCCGATCTTTTAAAATTTATTGAAACTTGTTTTATGGTCTAACATGGTCTATGCTAGAGAATGTTCCACATGTGCTTGAGAAGAATGTGTATTCTGAGGTTGTGGGGTGGAGTGTTCTGTGGGGGTTTTTTTTGCCATCACAAATAAAACTGGTGTCTTTGTGCTTAAGAGCATCTCTGTATTTTTGGAGTTGTTTACATAAAGTAGTTGAATTACTGGCAAAAAGGCATTATGACTAATTAAAGCTTTTACTCCTGTCTAACACTTCATATGAAGGTCGTATGAAGCTTAAAGGTGGGCTTCACGTGGACTAATAGCCTCAATGTGAAAGGTAAGACTGTAGAAGTAAGAGAAGAAAGATAGGAGTGTATCTTTGAGACCTGGAGATGGGGAGGCACTTCTTGATTCTTCAGAGAACACTTCAAAAGTACACCTCATAGAACAACAACAAAAAATTAATAAAGAATTAAAAATATTGACGGCTATGATTTTATCAATAGTAAAGATTTCCGCTTAATGAAGGACACCATGAAAAAAATCAAAAGACCATAATGACAGTTTGAGAGATTCCCAAATAAAAAGGAAAGAAAGAATATGAACTAGCATTTTACAGAAGAGACCCAAAGGCTGTTAAGCATATGAAGATACTTACTGAACTCATTTAAATCAGAAAACTGCAAACTCATCAGTAATCAGAAAACTGCAAGTGAAGGTGTCACTTTACATCTTTTTGACTGATAAAAAGATAGAAACTAAGATGATGCCGAATGTTGTCAGGACTTAGAAATCCTCATGCATGTGGTGGGAATGTGGCTGGTGCAGCCAGTCTGGAGAGCAGTCTGACAGTGATTAGTCAAAGGAGGTGTTTTTTTGCTGTTGTTGTTTTTTGGGTTAGTTTTTAGAGTGAGGTCTTGCTGTGTTGTCTAGGCTGGACTTGACTTCCTGGGCTCAAGTGATCCTCTTACCTCAGCCTCCTGAAGGCTGAGACTATAGGTGTACACTTGGCTGCTAGCGAGGTTTATGAACATACCAGGCTCCATAAATCCCACTTGTTCATGTTCCAAATAAATTCTGTTGTGGCAGAATCTGGGGGTCACTACCAGGACAGTGAATAAATAAAATGTGATGGACGTGAACTATGGAATACTCAACTGCAGCTAGAGGAAGTGGTGGGCTAGATATACACATGGCAACATGATGGATCTTAAAATCATAGTGTTGCATGAAAAAGAGTAAGAAACTGGAGACCCAAAATCATTTATATAAATTAGAAATGCATATACATAATATACATTTTGTTTAAACATTTAAAATGGTACCCTGTAGGGGAGGGAGGGGAAATGAGAATGGGAAATAGAGATAAAGGGAATAAATAAAAAAGAGAAGAGTTTTGAATAGATTGAATATATGTACTGAACTGAAAAGTATGGCTAACACACCCCTTTTCACTTGATATCCTAAGTGAATGAATAAAAGAATTTGTCATCTGTTCATTCATTCTTTAATATATGTTGTATTATCATCTATTCTTTGAAATAGACCGATTTTTTCTCCCACCAACTAGCATATGAGCTTGCCTTTTCTCCCTATACCTTATCAGCTTAGGGCATTCTTAGTCTTTTAGGCTTTCCTCATCTGAGGCAAAAATTGCATCTCATTGTTTTCAGTTGCATTTGTCTATCAAATATGATGCTTATGGTTCACTACATATAATTTGGCAAAATGTCTTTGCCGAATTGTTCTGTTGTTAGGACTTTTTCATTTGTATCTATTTAGATTTTCCCTTGAAATTTTTCCATTGCTGTTAAACTAAAAAGTCTTCCCTTATATTTGGTATTCTATTTTATTAAATATCATACGTTTGCATGGCTTGGTTGCTTTTCTTTTTGTCTTTAATCAACTAAAATACTTAGCTGACTAATTGTCACAGCACCATGTTAAATAGCCCACAAATTTATGATACCTTTTTAAGAATATTAAATAGTTATATAATTAGGATCTATTTCTTGGCTGTCCTAATGTCAATAATCAATGATTTGATTATTATAGTTCTTTGGTATGTTTTTGTTCTAATTATCTTTCGTTATTCCTCCTTTAAAAAGATTTTAGGGAATATCATTTGTTTTTCTGGATAAATATTAACTTATAACCCAAATTACCTAGATTTCACCAGCTTGTGATATCAAGATAAAGATATCAAGATAAAGATACCACATTCTCACTACTTTACTTATAGAGGCAGGGAGTTGACAGATACTACGTTCTTCTTCATTGTGTGTAGGCAAGGTATCTTTGTGCGAGGGACATAGAGACCTTTATGGTAATTGCTTCAGAACAATGATTAAGAGTTGTAATAGCTTCTCAGCCTTTTGGCTAAGATTAAGTGAAGAGTTACAGACTCTTATTTTTTTCTGCATTGCTTAACAGAGAAAAATTATGAAGAAGGAAAATCCTTAGGAATAGATATCAGTACAAGAGTTTTCTGAGGGTCTCCCGTAATACCACTGTATTTTGTTGCTAATCTTTCTAGTATTAAATATATAGGTTTGTTTGCCCTATAATGAATTTTCTTTTTAATTCTATTCATTCAAGTATTAAATAATTACCTAATAATGCTATTATTTATTAAATGACTGCTCTGTACCAGGCATAATGCTAGATATTTTATATTATCTCATTTAATCTCCACAATAACTCTATGGAGTGTATGTATCATAATTCTATTTACATATCAAAAGTGGAGGCTCAGGATACTTCTAATAAGCTATGGTTGCTGCTAACAAGCAGTAGAATTATGATTCCAACCCAGATGTTTCCAAAATCAGCACTTTTTATGACACTAATTTCCAGCAGTGATATAACCTATAAATAACAATAATATGTACCTTTATTATACCACTGACATTTTCAGGAACATAATTAAATAATAGCTATATCAAACATCCTTTTTGCATTCCTGATTTTATTAAGAAAGCCATTTGTTAGAAAAATTAGCTGGGTGTCATGGCACATACCTGTAGTCCCAGCTACTCAGGAGGCTGAGGCAGGAGGATTGCTTGAGTCCAGGAGTTTGAGGTTGCAGTGAGCTATAATGACGCCACTGCACTCTACTTGGGGCAACAGAGTGAGACTGTGTCTCAAAAACAAACAAACAAACAAACAAAAACGAAAGCCATTTGCGTTTTACCATTAAATAAGCTAATAGCTATTACTAAGAAAAATAATGTTTTTATTAAATTTCTTGAGCAATATTTAAAAGGTATTTAAAATAAAATGATCACCATGTATACAGCACCCAGCTTAAGACTTAAAACAACAGATATTTATGTACCTTTCCTCGATCATATCATATATAGCCCCATCTACCTCCCAGGGGTAATCACTTTTAGGAATTTGGGGTTTCAAGATAGCTATTCTCCCCCCCCACAGATTTATTGAGATATAATTGATAGACAAAGAAAAATTGTATATAGAAACTCCTCAACTTACAATGGGCTTAAGTCCTGATAAACTCGTTATAAGTCAGTCAAATGCATTTAATATACCTACCCTACTGAACACCATAGTTTAGCCTAGCCTAACCTTACACTGACCTGCAGTTGGGCAAAACCATCTGGCAGCACAGAGCACTGCAGAGCGTCACTTGCTGACCCTTGTGCTCGCGAGGCCTGCTGGGGGCCGGTGCTCCCTGTTGCCACCCAGCGTCATGAGAGAGTATCACACGGCTTATCACTATACCCGGAAAAGATGAAAATTCAAAATTTGAAGTACAATTTCTACCGAATGTGTATCTCTTTTGTGCTACAGTAAAGCCAAAAAATCGTAATTTGAACCATTGGGGACTATCTGTGTATTCAAAATGTACAACATGGTATATTACCACAATCAAGTTCGTGAACATATCCATCACCTCACGTAGTCATTATGTTTTTGGTGTGTGGTAAAAATACTCAAAATTTGCTAAGAGAGTCGATCTTAAGGATAGTTATTTTCTGTTGTATTAGTTCAGTTCATACACGCGGGTGCACACACACACACACACACACACACACCAGATGACACTCTCAAGTTAGGATAATTTGAAGAGGGTATATTTACAAAATGACATTTTATTAATACAAGGTGTGGATGTGGGAGAACCACTGTGGAAGGTGCAGTAGCTTGGAGTTGACAGCAGCCAAATTGTCCATTTTTAGGCCTAATAGTAGGAGGAGAAGGAGCAGTTTCCAGAATCTGGAAGAAGAAAGGGTTGCAAAGGATTGGCTTCCATGGGAGGAGCAGTGACATCTGTGGGTCCCAGAACAGTGACATCTGAAGGTCAAAGTGACTTTCCAGGGAGAGAGCCAGCGGAATAAACTACCCAACCTCACTGAACTCTCTTCCCAGCCTCTCTCCGCAGTGCCCGAACCCATCTAGAAGGTGGAGCGTAAGGGAGCCCTTTAATGTGGCCTGTGAAGGTCAACCTCCTGAAGCAGAGAGCAGGTGGACAAGGGAAGAGACAGGTAGTGGAGTGGGGGCCTGGAGGGACCAATGGAAGTTATCTGGTGCAATCATGTCTAGTTTGTAAAGTGCTCTTTTAAGAATGAAGAAGGACTAATAAGTGCATTTTATTTTTAACTTACACTGAGATAATCTTACATTTCAATTTCCTATGGTAAACTGCCAAGTCTGAGCAGGAGCAGTGTCTAGGTTGAGAGGTGCAGCTGTACAGCCCTGAGACAGTTTTGGGAGACATGAAGCTAAGAGTATTAGTCAATTAACTCAACAAATATTTAATGAATCCTATTGTGAGCCAGGCATTTTTCTTAGCACACTAATGATCCCGCAGTGACAAAACACAATCCCAGCTCTCATGGAGTTTACAGTCTTGTAGGGGAGACAGACCATAAACATATAGCATATATATAACATATATAATATTTCTAGTGATGATAAGGCTGGGAAGAAAAATAAGGTGGAGTAGAAGGCTGGTGAGGGATAGGACAGTTGTAGGCCAGAGAGCGCTATTTGAGATGGAGTGGTCAGAAAGCCCTCTCTGATAAGGTGACATCAGAGTCCCCAGTGAAGCCAGGGACTGAGCAGTGCTGATAACCAGGGAGCTTTTAGGCAGATCTTCTAAATAAGTCATCAGTTTGTCGGGGCCAGCAAGGGAGAATGTAAGTACATAGCCAGGAGGCAAAGGCTAGGGAGATAAGAAGACTTTAGTATTATATCTTTAAATTTTCAGCCTTTTCCTTGTTATGCTTCCTCAAGATAACTTAGAAAATTGAAGTTTGACTGACATATGTAAGTCTTTGTTCACCACTATTGGGACAAGTTTTAAAATGCACCCTTTTTCATTTTATGGGTAATTTTCACTTCAGTTTCTTCCATAGGCAGTTGTCTCAAAATGAGTAAAAGTAATATTTATTTGGAAAGTATAGATAAAATTTTTTAAATATACTTTGAGGAAGCTGGAAAAGTGCACAGGTTTGAGGATGGGACAGTGCATGGCGTTGAGAGCTGGGTGGAGACACCATTTGCGGTGTAGGACCACATTTGCTTTCATTTAGTGATGAATACAATGGCTGGCATTTATTAGGATTAACTGTCCTTGGAAGTAGCGAAGGTTAAAGATAAAAACACTGAATAATGGAGAAATTGAGTAACTTGGCCAGCATCCCCCAGCCATGGGAAAGCGAGGGTTCTAAACAAGGCACCTGTCTCTCATGCTCAAGCCCATCTGCACTCTGCTGACGACCCCCCAACACAGTGGCAAGAGCTCTCCAACAGGGTCTGGCCTCCCTCCAATTGATATTTCTAAAATTAAATTCTGATTTAATTACTCTCTTGCTGGAGCAGTTAGGGATTGCTTTTGGCTGCATGTAACAGAAAACTCAAATAACAGTGGCCTGATCAGATAGGGGATTTTTTTCCTTATATCACAAGAAGTTGGAAAGCAGGTAGTCCTAGGAAGTATGACTGTTCCATGGCTCATCAAAGAACCAAGTTTCTTCTATCTTCCTGCTCTGTCATCTTTCATATGTGACTCTTTTCCTCAGGGTCTCAAGATGGCTCCTACTCCTCTGGGTATGGCAACCAAGATCCAAACAAGAGGGGAAAAAGTTAAACAGAAAACAGTGCAAGTCCCTTGAGTTTGTCCCTCTTTGTTAGGAAAATAACAGTGTTCCTGGAAATTCCACTAGTAGACTTGTGCTTGCAGCTTACCAGCCAGAACTATGTGTACTGTTTTGTATGTAAGAGCTATGTCTGTGGCCACTCATAATTGCAAGGGATCTGGGAAACCATGATCTTTAATAGGCCTATCACCCCTAATAAAATTAGAATGCTAATAGTAAGGAAGAAGGAGAGAATGGATTTTGTGCAGGCCACCGGCAGTGTCTGCCACAATTGCTTAAAAATTCTTCTTTTCCGTTATTATCACACGATAAAATCCAAATCTCTTAGCATGGCATCTAGGGTCCTTTGTGACCTACTCTGGCTGATCTATCCTGCCTGACCTAAACGCCATTTTTCTCGGTCATAAATTACCAGTCACCTTGTGAATACCAAACTCTCCCATGCCTCCACGCCTTTGCACATTCATAATATTTCTTTTGTTTCCTCCAAACGCCTTGTTTTTCCAGCCTAGCTGGAGGATTACCTGCTATTTGAAATTTGCTTTGTCTTTTGCAAGCAGATCAGGTACTCCTTCCTGTAGACTGCACTTTGAACTCATCTCTGTCGATCATTCATTTAGTTGGACTGAAGTTGTGTGTGTATGTGTCCCTGACATGACTGAGAGCTCATGGGTTCCTTAAGTGTAACATTAACAAGGAAATAAATTGTTCATCTTAAGCCATCATCTCAGCAGATATCCCTTGACTCAAGTGAGTGTCACCCTTTGTTTTAATTTTCTTTGGATTTGTGGCACTCTGTGTACCTGGACCTCACATTTCTATTTCAGTGATGCTTTTTAAAAGACATTATTGTTATTAATCCAGATTTGTTCCCATTTGGTTCTAGTTGTTGAAATGGATGAAAACAATGGACTTTTACTTCTAGAACTGAATCCTCCTAACCCCTGGGATTCAGAGCCCAGATCCCCTGAAGATTTGGCTTTTGGAGAAGTGCAAGTAAGTAAATATTGAAATTGTAATATTCTTAAAAACAAAAATATAACTAATATGTCCATTATATATATTAACACACACACATATAAATCCTATATTACCTTAAATCCTCTTTGAGATGGCTAGTTAGGACATACGATAAAGTCATTCTAAACTCTTCAGCAAATTCCTTAAGGAACTCCCAGAACTTGGCAGTGATTGCAAGGAAATCTTTATAGGAAAAAAAATACAAAACTTTAGAGGAGGTCAAGAAGGCGAGTCATGCAAAACTATTGGAGGAAATTCCAAAATTACCCTTAGTGCCAGATCATTGTTGGATAGAATAGCTAGTTGTGTATTTCTGCATGTTGCCCTAAGACCTTTTACAAAGCTCCTTGTGAATTTTCCCAACTTTTGAAGAGAATTTCCTCCAGAATAAACACTTTAATAGTTTGGGAGAGGCAAACAATCAAAAATTTATTTTTCTGTATATTTAGGAAGCTTACCTGTACTGGGGCAGTTACTTTTGTAAGGAAACAAATGGGCACCCACCCAGAATGGGCATAATAAAAACAAATTTGGTTCCTTGACCTCTCCTCACCTACTTTGCTGGTTTTTCACACTGGAGTTTCTGCTACCTTATCTCAATTTCTTGATACACTCTTTTTCCATGGATGTGCCAGGCCATGGCAAGGGAATGAAGGAAGAATTTGGAATTTCCTGTCTGTGCCTGTCTCTAAGTGATTGTTTATAACCATTCTTAGAAGACCTTGATATCCTGAAGGG
Organism: Lepilemur septentrionalis; assembly: GCA_963573855.1. Classification (NCBI taxonomy): domain Eukaryota; kingdom Metazoa; phylum Chordata; class Mammalia; order Primates; family Lepilemuridae; genus Lepilemur; species Lepilemur septentrionalis. The sequence goes on from CAUYMX010023158.1 coordinate 40,610, forward strand.
GTGATTATTTGGCAGGTAATTTAGAAGAGAAAGCCTTGCAAGCCTGGCTAGTTTCCAGTTCAGTCTGCATACCTATGTCAACCCACTGAACTCGAAAGTATCATTCATTCATGTTCCTATTAACAGCCACTCTGGCATTTAAATCCCCAAATGCATGTCATAACAACTCTAACTGCCTACCTTTGTAAACTGTGCTTTGAAAGACTAGTCACAAGAGATATTCTGCATTGTAGACCACAAATACATATTTAGTAAAACTAGTTAAATCAATTGGTCTGACACCTAAAACCAACCATGAGAATTTCTATTCTGATAAAGCCATGACCTATGCTGGGAATTGTGTTCTATGAAAGGCTCCTGTTGAGTTGTACTTGAGTCCATGATTTTGACTGACCATGCTTAGGTGAGAATTTCTCCAACCAACTTGTCAGCCAACCAGGCCAACATTTCAGTTCATTGTTGCTGACCAGCACTGATTCGATAATAGGAATCTCACTCTCTTTTAACAGGTAACATATCTCACTCATGCCTGCATGGACCTGAAGTTGGGAGACAAGAGAATGGTGTTTGACCCTTGGTTAATGGGTCCTGCTTTTGCCCGAGGATGGTGGTTGCTACATGAGCCTCCATCTGATTGGCTGGAGAGGCTGTGCCAAGCAGACCTAATTTACATCAGTCACATGCACTCAGACCACCTGAGGTAAGGAAGCCCTGGGTGCTCAGCTCCTAAGGGGAAAGGCTCACTTTGAAGTAGATTCAGTTGGGATGAAGAAAAAAAGACTAATATGGACAAATATTTACATTCGCTTAGCAATTTTATACTTTTAAAAGTGTTTCCACACTTTACACCTTTGGAAATGAGGAAGGAGCTATTGTGGAAAGGAGGGGTGGTTACTAACCTTCCTCTTCCACCCCCACCCTAAGGCCACTTGGCACAAGTCTAGGCTTAAGAGTAATCAAAGTTGATTTCCTTTTTCAGTTCAACATTTATAGTAGGAATCAGCACACATTTTCTACAAAGGGCCAGAGTGTAAATATTTTAGGCTTTGCAAGCCATACGGCTGGTGTCACAATAACTCAACCCTGCTGTTGTAATACAGAAGCAGCCACAGAGTAGTCATGAATGAAACTGTGTTCTAATAAAACTTTATTTATGGAAATGATATGTGACTATCACATAATTTTCATGTATTACAAAATTTTGTTGCCCTTTTGATTTTCTTTACGACCATTTAAAAAGGTAAAAACCATCCTTAGTGTTGTGGCCCCACTTGGGGAGGAGAAGTGAACACAGAAGACAAATGACAAACGACAGACACACAAAGAAGGTACAAGGCTGCAGCACTTCTCACCTGTAGCATCTTTATTTTTGACACTGTTCTTTTGGCATCTGTCCCAGTCTACCCCAGCTTTTCCCACTGCTATTTTCTGTTTCCAGAATGTTTTCGTCTCAGCATGGACCGGTTCTCACCGCTCTGCCTCAGGGAGTTGACGTTTGCGTTTCCTCCTTTGCCCTTTCCCGTTTGCGGGTCAAGGCACCCTGGCTTGTTTGCAAGTAACAAGGTGTCTTGAGGCCGATCAACAAGAAACAATCTGTGTGAGAACAGGTGTTCCGAGAACTGCTTTGTTCAAGCATGGCTGAGAGATGACCCGGTGTCCACTACACTTAGCTTGCAAAGTTGTACAAAACAAGAGCAGGCTGGATTTGGCCCACACACTGTGGTTTGTCAACCCCTGGTTTATAGCATCCTAACACTGAGCTCCCTGCTTAATAACCCTGAGTCAACCTCATCCAACTCTTCACTGAAACCACAGCAATATGATACTGATGATATGAACCAAAACTTCCCTAACCCAGACTATAGAAAACGAGGACAAAGAAAGAAGAACTTTCACTTAAGAGACTACACATATTTACAAATGAACTGAGTTATCAGAAGAGGGAGTATCATATTCCCAATTCCTCTGCTTAATTATATAGTGCCATGTTTCCTCATCCTTTTTTTGAAGTTTTTATCACTTCTGCTGGGTTGCTAAGATAAACACAAGCAATGCCCACAATGTTCTAATGAAGCAATTTCAATTTTTTTTCTGTGACCTTCCAGAGTAAATTTACATGTAGGACATACTTCACATGAAATGTCCATGATGAGGGATAATATGTTGGCTGTTGGTTAGCTGGCTTTTTGATTTTCTGTTCAAAAACATATGAAAGCTCTAAGGCATGAATATGCTGGGCTTTTTTTTTTTTTGTCTTAAAGAAATGGTTTAAAAACTTAATTAACTGATTTATTACCAAATTAACTGTAACAGACTTCGTAATTGATCATAACCCACTAGGGTATAATGGTACTATTAATGTAATTAAAAATCTACTCTATATGATACCTTTGTCCCACATAACTTCTTGGAACTACATTTGCATAATTTCAGATTCACGTGTTGTATTATAACAGTAATGTGTGGTGGTAATTTTGTAGAGCTTGTATTAGGATGACAATATTACATAAATGAAGTGATCGCTTTATAGTGTTTGTAAGATGCAATTGCCTGAAGTCATAATGAAAGATGTAGTATGGGAATACACTGAATTTTAGGGAAAGTAAGAACTTTTTAAATGTCATTTAGTTGAGTTATTCCCTAACCACTGGCCTGAAAAGCAATTTAATTTTAGTTTCAAGGGCTTGTGTGAGCAAAATTGTCATGTATTAACCTCAGTTTTTAACTATAGTATCACAACACATTGGTTGTGCAATGTGTTGCAGATAGTTTATTACTGAAAAGTTGCTGAAGCTTGTAATTTTTATTCCTCTCAATTGATTTCCTTTGACCCCTACCTTTCAACTCTTGCCTAGGTGACTAATAAACATTGAGGTGTTTTGCCCCCATCCTCCTGTGTTTTATTTGCTGAATAAAACCTGCCTGACTCACAAAAATAAGGGAAAAGATGAACATACTTTAGTGAATAGTCTTTATTCAAAGAAATGTAATTTTATTATGTAAATATAGTATTGTAATAGATGATGTTATTACTAAATGCCAGTAAGAATTATCAGCAATTAAAAAGATCACAAAGGAATAAACATCCATTTTAGAGTAATTTACCCTAACTCCCAAAGTCATTTAAAACATAAGATTCAGTTGCTGAACCCAGAGATTGAAGGCACATTCAAAGAATCCTTGATTTTTTGAATCCTTGTTTCTGGGGAGAAAACCTACTGATTCCCTTCCTCCAACTCCCTACCTGCTCCCCCAACCTCACCCCCGCTGCCAGATTCTACTTAATTGAATAGCTGATAACTGCTGATATACAGGTTTTGTGGGTTTTTTTTTTTTTTAACAATTATATGTCTTATTTCACCTTACATTACACTTTATGAACAAGTCTGATTCTTAAACCAGATAGTACATTTATTAAAGTTAGAAACTGTGTTCTAATAGAAGTAGTACTAGGTTTACAATCAGAAGCCTCGAATTTGAATACCAATTTACTATTTGTTAGCTGTATATTTCTGAATGTTTCCTCATCTACAAAAAAACAAAAAACCTCAGAGCTTTTTCGTAAGAATCAAATAACATAGTGTGTCAAAGAGCCGAGCACTGTGTTTGAAATATGACAGGTATCTAATATTTTATTTGTTTATTCATCTTTCTACCATCAGTGGTATAATAATCCTTTTTTATAATGAATGTACAATAAATAAACATTGACTTAATGTGTGTAGGCATTCAGAAATATTTGGATGATTGATTATGTACTGAACTGGGATTACTGTAATGTTGAATGTAGTTTTCCTCTCCACTAAATTTTACTGTCTTGCCTAGCTGGTAACTCTGACCCTCTTTAAGGATAAATAATACATTCCGTATATCAAAGTGTGGCATGAAAAGGTTGAAAAACTGACCTCCCAAATGGGGTGACCCACAGATTCTTCTTATACCATGTCCCAGTCCTCTCTTTAACTACTGATGAAGGAATGGGAAGAAATGAAGCTCATGGAACTCTTCACCTGCCAGTGACCTCGGCAGCATGACTTTTTCTGCTCTGTGCCTTCTGTTAGAACTATAGCTACTCAAAGCAGCATCGGTGTGGAAACGGAACTTGTGTACTTGCTTGATGTACACACTGTGGTAGAGGGTATATTCTAACAGTAGAGATGAATCTCCTAGGAAACTGCCCTCACCATTACAGTGAGCAGAAGCTCTTCTCTGAACTCTGATGAGAGCCTGCTTTTCAATTCCCTGCTTCTCAGTCAATATGTTAGTAAAAGGAGCAAACTGTCTCTCATAGACAGTAGACAATAGTAGACAATAGATGGCCCCTATTTTTTTTTTTATCTTCCAACCTTTCTATCCTTTTAATCCTAGTTACCCGACACTGGAGAAGCTTGCTGGGAGAAGACCAGATATTCCCATTTATGTTGGAAACACAGAAAGACCTGTATTTTGGAATCTGAACCAGAGTGGTGTCAAGTTGACTAATATCAATGTAGTCCCATTTGGAATATGGCAGCAGGTCAGGAATCTGTTTTCTTTGCACAGTTTCCAGTTATGCTTTCTGGGATGAATTTTAGGTAAGGTAGTCACCTTAAGATTCAGGGGAAAAAAATGGCCAATATGGTCTGTCCATGGTACTGCATAAACACAACCTTTATTTGAATTTCAAATGTTGGGCAGACTGTCCTGGGTAAAGATGGTTTTCTTTCAACTTACCGGTAGTGTAACTCTATGGAATAGTAATAAATTCAGTTCTGAATAAGGGGATTCTTGCAGAGGTGGGAAACTGTGGAATCTGATTCAAGATTCTTTTTTAGGCACCAAAGGAAGCAAGAAAAGCTTCACTGTTCTCTGCTGCACCCCTTTTAATAAAAGGATTTGTTCTGAAAAATTTGGATTCAGTCAAAAGGCCACACTTAAGGTCCTAGAAGACCACATTTTGCCTTAAGGCCACAGGTTCCCCGCCCCTCTTTCAAGGACAGGTGATAACTGTTTCAAATATTAATTAAAAGCAAAACTGACACACACAGTTGTTGGTTTTATTGTTAAATTCCAGGTAGACAAAAATCTTCGATTCATGATCCTGATGGATGGTGTTCATCCTGAGATGGACACTTGCATCATTGTGGAATACAAAGGTACTTTTTCATCCTCATAAAAAATGAAAAATCCTCTTGGTGGGAAGGATAGTAATAGCTATCTAAAATTTCATCCTATGTTCATCTTCCTTCATCTTCATTTTCAGAGAACATAGTGTATTATATCCTTGTCTTTGAAAATTGAGCTATCTTTCAGATTGATTATAAATTACCAATGATGTAGACTATGTAGTGACAGGTGCAAAGCTTTTTTTTTTAGAAGGCAGCAGATATTTTATATTTTACCTATAGCAATTTCTTCAAAACTACATTTATTAAATAAATGACTTTTGTTACTTTCACCATGAAATATTATTATGTAATATAATCATACACTCCTGCTTTTCCTATGAAAAGATGACCTTACTGCCCCAACAATCATTTGAACTTGGGCTTTGCATGGAATTTGCAAAAGGTAGAAGGATTTTTGTTGATCCAATCACTCTTCCCTAATCCTTTGGGCCCAACATCTAAAGATGGTTGATTGAAGAAAACACTCTATTTATGATCCAGAGTAGAATTAAGCTAAATGTCTTTGAGAGACACTCAGAATCCACCAAGCCAAATGGAATTAATTTATTCTCTTGAAAATTCAGAATATACTCTTGAAGACTTTAGGTTTTGAAATCTTACTCTCTTTGTTTTTCCTTGGACATAAGCAGTTCTTCTATAAACAGGTAAGTCAGATTACACAGACTTTGTCAGCTTGGAAATTCAAACCATGGTGTTGAAGATTTCACCTTTAATACCTTTACTACTTTGTTTCTCCACAGGTCACAAAATACTCAATACAGTAGACTGCACTAGACCTAATGGGGGAAGGCTGCCTGAGAAGGTTGATCTAATGATGAGTGATTTTGCTGGAGGAGCATCTGGCTTTCCAATGACTTTCAATGGTGGAAAATTTACTGGTAATATTTTATATGAAAGTAATACCAACCATCAGGTATGGCACTTTGCTAAATGCTGTGAGAGCAAATGCAAAGGTAATGAAGACATGGACCCTCCCCATAAGAAACTTCCCATTTTATTGGGGGAAACAGACTTGTAAGCAGCAGATACTACAAACTAAAGTTTCTGGCTCAAAATGTGATGATGGAGCATAAAGAAAACTCTGAGATCAGGGAGCATCTCAAGAGGAGCCATGACAAAGAGTCACTGGATTCGCTGTGCAGACCACAGAGCAGAATAGGAAAGGTTGGAAGTTGGTCATCCAGGCTTCATTGCTCTTGGCTGTGTGCAACTCAATGTGGACACAGCCCCTTAGCCCTGTAATATGGGGAGCAGCGCAGCCACAGGAGGGCCCTCTGGGTCCAAGGGTGGTGCTGGGGTTGGCATGAGGGAAAGTGTGCATCCTCAGCACTAGCTTTGTAAGTGCTCAGTATAGGTTCAATTAATAAATTAATATGTTTGGCAGGTGATTGTGGCAGAAATTGTGCTACTTGCAGTATGAGGCTAGCCTCTGTCCTATTCTTTGCTTTCTTCTACAGGTCTGTATTCATTGTCTCCCAGAGTGTTTAACCACATGTGAGACAGAGGGAAGGTTCTGTCCTTAAGGAGTTAAAAGTGGGCAAAAATATACTTATTTAAGGTTAAGCATAATCACATTCTTGTTTGAGTGTGTATGTTAGTGAATGCATGCACATGCATTTAAAAAGGTCTAGAATATACCAAAATGTTAATAGTGGTTATGTCTGGGTAATGGGTAACTTTAATTTTTTTTGTGTCCATAACTGTGTTTGTCAGATTTTCATAATAACAATAATAGTAACAGCTACCTGGTCCTGTGACCTATATGCTCTGAGTCCTTCCTAATTCCTCAAGTTCATTTACTTCCTGACTCTCCAATGCTTGCTATATATCAGCCCACATCATCCTGATTTTTGTTTCTCAGACCCTAAAAATCAAGTACATATGTGTCCTGGGTCTTTGAACTTGCTGTTTCCGCTGCCTGGAATGCTCTTGGCTCTGATCTTCACATACACGGTGGGCAACTTTACATCCATCTCTCAACCCAAATGCCATCTCTTCTCTGACCACCCTAGTGATGGCCTCCATCCCACCCCATGTCACCCCAACCACTCTCTGTCCTATTGCCTTGTTCTGTTTTCTTTGTAGCACATCACTAAATAAATGACTTTATTTATTTACTTGTTCATTTTTGCTTCTCGCACTAGAAGGAATGCTCCATGAGAGCAGGGACCTGCTTTGTCTTGTTCACCACTTTATTCCAGTGCCTAGAACCACATCTGGCACATAGTAGGTGCACAATAAATATTGGTTGAGTGAAAAAATGAGCAAATAAACAACCCTGTGAGGTAGGCATCATGATTCCATTTACAGAGGAGGAAACATAGGAGAAGTTAGGGAGTTTGCTCAAGACTGCACAATGAGGAAGTGATGGGTCATGATTTTGACTCTAAGTCTAACTGACTCCAGTGTCATACTCTTAGTTACTGTGCATTGTCAGGTTATATTGAACATGCCTTATTTTATGATCTACTAAAATAATATTTAATAAAGCCATTTCCATGTTAATAAAGAGTGAATAATGTCAACAATTACAGTGCCCTTAAAAAGTGTATGCACACAAGGTAAGATTATGCTGCCCTGTGTCTTCAGCTAGGGTCTCAATGGATTGCCACATACAAGAAGAAAGCTCAGTGCCAGTACTTTTGGGTGGCCCGTTAACATTTTCCTAGTAACCAACTGATATTTGCAAAGTAAAGCTAGGGGAAATTTTCTACTTAATGACACAGAACTTTGTTCTATTTCTGCCTTAGTTATCTGTCAATTTTATTTCCTGAAAAAATTCCAATCTGCTAGAACATTTGTTTTTCTGTGATTTCTGGGAAGAGGAAACCCTAATCCAAATTTGCCATTTCAGAGGAATGGAAAGCCCAATTCATTAAAACAGAAAGGAAGAAACTCCTGAACTACAAGGCTCGGCTGGTGAAGGACCTGGAACCCCGAATCTATTGTCCCTTTGCTGGGTATTTTGTGGAATCCCACCCATCAGACAAGTATGGCTAGACATTTTGGGCAACATTTTTACACATAAGTTAAAGTATGGTAGAGTGAGTGACTTTGCTGTAAATGCAGTGTGACATGAGAAAGAAAGTGATTAATAGGAGTCTAGAACTTTCTGACAAGTTGCCAAAGAACAGAGCATAAATAAGAGCCACACTTGGCAGCCAGAGTTAATTCAGACAGATATTCTCTGAAAGTATCCTGGAAAAGATGAAGGCAGCTGATACTTATTATGTGCTGTGAAGTGAACTGGGGCTTTTAACTAAGTCTTCTAAATTAATGCCCAATGGCACTGTGAGGAAGGTGGGATTATGCCTTTTATCAGATGGAGAATTGAGAGGTGTCTGTAAACTTGGAGGGGCTAAGGGACTTGCCCAAAGTCACCCTGTTGGAAACACAAGTTGAGAAGTGAACCCTGGTATACTTAGTTCCAAAGCTCTTCTCTATACCATACTGCATCCCAGAATAGTATTGTGTCATTATTGAATTGAAGTTGTCTTCTCAGATTTTGGGGTATCTTATGTGATTTCTCTTGCAGTAATATAACTTCTGCAAATGATAGGAATCGTCACCAATTCATGGGACTGTTGAAATAAATAAAAGTCAATGAATTTGGTGATTTGTGCTCTTTGCCAAAGCTTGTTGGTTAAGTCACTGAAGACCTATATAGTTATACAAGTATAAGCATTGTATTAGTTTCCTAGGGCTGTCATAACAAAGGAGCACAAATTGGGTAGCTTAGAACAACAAAAGTATATTGTCTCACAGTTCTAGAGGTCAGAAGTCTGAAATCAAGGTATAGGCAGGGCTATACTAAAATTGCTAGGGAAGAATCTGTTCCAGGACTTTCTCCTACTTCTGGTTGCCTCAGACTCTCCTTGGCTTGTAGATGGTCATCTTTTTCTTTGTGTTTCTTCACATGGCATTTTCCCTTTGTGCAAATCTCTATGTTGTCCAAATTTTCTGTTTTTATAAGGACATCAGCCATATGGAATTAGGGTCCACCTATATGACCTCATTTTAACTTCATTACATCTTTAAAAACCCTATCTCTAAATAAGATCATGTGCTGAGGGTACTAGGGGTTAGGACTCCAACACATCATCTTTGAGGGGAAAACAATTCAACCCAAAACAAGTAATTATGTTAAAATTGAAACTTTTCTTAGCACAAATTAATATTAATAATTTTGCACATTTTTCTGAAATAGGCCAATGTGCAGATTTTAAATTGCCAACATTAAAATTCACTGCAAAATTGTAAGAAAAATTTGAAGAATGTTTCATTAGTATTGATAATTTATAATTGCATTTTGGTTTATGTAATATCCCTTTGAATTCAATGTTAATATTAATGAGTTGACATAAGAGTTAGTGAATTTACTGAACTTGGACAGACATAATTTTGAAATTGACATGCTTTTGCTTCAAAGTCAAATCAATCCTTTTAAAAAAATGAACCAGTTGTGTCAAGGTGGATTTGAATATTTCATGAAAATAAATTTTTAGTACTTGATTCCTTTATTGGAAAACATTTAAGTATGTATGAAACAACTGGAGCATCTGAATCTACTTTTTGAACTATAGATTTTCTGAAATCTAAATATAGATCAAGTATTTCTGATGAAAATTTAGTATCTGGATTGAGATGAATTCTATATTTAAAAGATACATTGGATTGCAAAGACTCGATATACAAAAATGTGTGCAAAATATTTCTTAATAATTTTTAATAATTCATTTTATATTGAAATAATATTTTGGTTGGATTGAGTTCAATAAAGTCTATTCATTTTCCCTTTTGCTTTGTACTTTGTAAATATTGCTACTAGAAAATTTAAAATTACATACATGGCTTACGTTATATTTCTGTTGGACAGAGTTCAGCTTGAGAGTTTAATAATTTTGGGCATCACAGACCTATTAATAAAATAGAATCTCAGCTACATAAAACTTCTAGGAACTTGGACATTCTGGATAATGAAACCATGCTAGGTAGCAAAGTTTTCTGGATAGCTATAATTTATCAGACATGAAAGTTTTATGATTTGGTAGAAGTATCTTCTCAAAAAGAATATTTGAATATAATTTATCTTTTCTTGGTACCATGGAGTCATCATTTAAAAGTTTCAGAATCTGATATAATGGTTTAATTACCCTACAGTCCACTGAAGAATATTTTAGCAGGATATCGTATAGTCCTTTGAGCTGTTTGCCTTTGCACTAAATGGCTCCAGGCAATAAAACATTATGTCTACTTGTTACAGTTTTGCTAAAAGGCTGTCAGTGATCCTTCTTCACTGCTATAACAAATCTTTACCAGCAACCTCCATCCTTCTTTTTGATTTGTTATTTCTAGTTATCTAATTAAACATTAAAAATTGAATTAATGTCACTTTTTTGTACACATACTTTGACACTCTGAGCAATTTTCTTAGTGAAAGACTGCTAGAAGCTTAGTGCATAGATTATGAACTAAATGCATGATTATAAAATTCTGAACCAAATTCATGATTATGAACTTAGTTCATGCATTGTATTTGTTGGGCTGCAAAAGGACCTCTTATTTTTAACCAGTCCTTAATTGTATTCACTATAACCAAGTCCTAGGTCCTTGAAATGATATTATATTTCACTACTAATCAGCTAAATCAGTTATATTTCTTAAGTTTTAAAAACATGTTAGATACACTTTTTCCTAAGTAAATTCAAAAAAACTTTTGGAAGTGCCGGATAAGCATAGATATAAAATAAAAATAAATCAAAACCAATCATCCCACAAGATACAGCCATTAAAGGAGGAATGAAATTTAAGAGCTTTTGATCACACCAGAGACATCATCTATTATCCTCTATTCATGCAGATTTAACTATCAGGGATAAAAGGTGGAATAAGAATGGTGGAGTTAGATAGCAAATGAAGGACTTAGTGAACCAGGGAAGGGTTATCTGTGTTGGGTGACAATGGTGCAGGACCAGGAATCAGCTTCCCCAACATTGCTAGAAGTTGATGGCCCTGAGAAACTTCTCTGAGGCCCTTTAGTTTCCTAAAGAAACTAGTAGTCATTAATAGTTAATGTGTCTCACAATCAATGTTGATGTAGAACTGAATCATAATCAGATAATGTAACAAAAATAAGCTTTTCCATGGCTGCTGAACAAATAATATAGACATAATACAGAGGCTTCACCAAAGCAGAGATGAGATCTAACACAGTTCATAACCGGTATGGCATGGGCACCGGTCAGAACAGATGCCAGAAAGTGTGGGGTCAGATCCTGGACACCTCTGTTTTCCCAAGCTTTAATCCTGAAATTGTTGGAATCTGGAGAGAGTCAGGAGGTCCTGGGGGAGGGTCAGGTGGCTAGGGTAGTAAAGAGGGCACTCAGGGGCTCAAGAAAGCAGCTTTTAACTATCTGGCACAGAATAATTTCAGTATTTTAACAACTGGTACACTTACCAGCTAAATATCAGCTCTGTCCTTACAGCAATGTACAAAGGTGGTGGAGAAGAGACCCTAGTGCCAGTCACATCAGCCAGACCACATTACGTGGAAATACCTGAGAGGGAGAGAGATGGTTTTTCTCATTTGGATTTTGGTCTTTATCTGTGGGAAAACAGCAATATAAGAAACTTCCACCTTTTGCCATCTATATAAAAGTGCTTAACACATTGCATAGTTCATAGGTCTGCAAAAGATGTTTAAAGTTTGAATCTCTGCTCTACAATATACTAACAGTGGGATCCAGGGCTGACACTAATCTGAACCCCAATTTTATGTGAATTTGGCATAATAAGACATTAAAGGGTTATTTTGAGAATTATAGATAATAAATGTAAAGTACCTAGCATAATGCCTACAATATGAAAGTTTCTCAGGAAATCCCATTTCTCTCTCCTTTCTTTTCTTCCTTTCCTCTTTTGACTCTTTTCCTAATGGTTCATGGCAAAGGATTGAAAGCAAATTTTGGGAAAAACAGTTCTAAGATCAGTGAAATGATCTTGAGTATTTCAGCTTTGTATTAAGAGGGCAATCAGGAAAACACAGAAAGTATTACAGCATATTTTCAAGGATAACTCATCCCATTGCAATCTGTATCCTAAGAAGGCAAATAGAAGTCCCAGTTCCTACAAAGGCAAACACAGTGAACTCTTCCAAGTGTTTCTGACTGAAGGCAACTAAAAACACTGGACAGAATGCATGGAGCAGATATGTAAGGCCTCTAAAAATTGAATGGTAGCAGACAGATTGGGGAAAGAAATGGGGAATTGAAGTGCCATTGAACCAGCAGTGATGCTCTAGACTTAAAAAATCTGAGCTCTCCTAGGCTTTATTGAAAGACAGCCTGAAACTGGGACTGTGTACTGGTTGAGGCCAGAAGGAGCTCAAGAGAAGCCTTCCCTTTCTAGTCTGAAGAGCAGGAAAAGGGGACCCCATGAGTTAAGAGGCCCTTGGAAAGAGCAGGAAAGGGGGCCCTATGAAAAAAGTAGGAAAATCTTCTGGGTTTTTTGCTGTTTTTGTTTTTTCATTTTCTCCTGCCCCAGTCCTGAGACAATCCCTCAGCAGCAGTGGTGTCAAGACCAGTGGTAATTGTGTAGATACCTAAAACCCCATGGAGAAGGAATCTTTCTCTTAGATAAAAGTAATTTTGGCTCCAATAATGTGGAGAGAATCCTTGTTGCTATGTTTCCTTTCTCTAACCTTTCACTACTTGGCCCCACAAGCATACGCAGTTTTTAGAAAATGCTTAGCAGAACAGGGAAACTAACAGCCCTGGCTTTTCAACCAGAATATGAAGAAAGGGACTCCTGGGAGGAATAAAATAGTGGGGACAAATATTGCAGATAGGAGAAGGCTTCAGAAAGTGAGCCCATAAAAATGTGAATAAATTCCTGGGTTTACCCCCAAGCTGCACTATATGTGTGGATCTGACCCTACACAGGATATCAAAGTCTTTGAGAACTGAAGTATGTACAGGATAGACCACTGTTCAGGTCTCACACTGGTCACTAGATAGTACACACGTGGAACAGATCTGAAAAGGACTACAAAAAAAAAAAGCTTTGAAAACTAAATTTACATTGGAACCACATCCCACAGAAGGTAGGCAGGAACTGTGGTATAAATCTGACCTGTTTGATTGCCTGCTAGAACAAAAACCTCAACCTTCTCTATAGGATATAGACAAGACTCAGAATTTCATAAGATAATATTCAAAATGTCCAGGATACAACCCCAAAACTACTGAACATAGGAAAACCAGGGAAATCTCAGCATCTCATAAGGAAAAAGATGACAGATGTTAAACCTAAAATGACACAGATGTTGGAATTATCAGAAAAACAATTTAAAGCAGCTATCATGTTTCAATAAGTAAGGGCAAAGACCCTTGAAATGAATGCAAGTATAGAAAGCTGCAGCAGAAAGAAGACATAAAGAAGAACCAAATAGGAATTTTAGAACTGAAACATACAAATCACAACAAAATTTTTACTGGATGGGCTTAAATGCATAATGGAATTGTAAAAGGAAAGAATAAGTGAGCTTGAAGATAGGTCAATAGAAATTATTAAATCTATAAACAGCAAAGAAGAAAAAGATTCAGATAAATAAGAACAGAGCCTCAGGAACCTGTGGGACAATACTAAAAGGTCAAATATTCGTGTCTTTGGAGTTTCAGAGAAAGAAAAAAATGTGGAACAGAATTGTGAAGAAATAATAGCTGAAAACTTCCCAAATTTGATAAATAACATAAACGTAGATTCCAGAAGCACAGCAAATCTAACACAATAAGCTCAAGAAGTTGATGCCTAGAAAAAATAAAAATAAAAATAAAACTGCTGAAAATGAAAGATAAGAAAAGATCTTCAAATCAGCTAGATAAAAAAAAATGCATTGTACATAGGAAGCAATTCAAATAACTGTCTTTGAAATCAGAAACCATGGAGACCAGAAGGCAGTTGAATAACATTTTTAAAGTGTCGTTTTTTTAAAAAAAAGCTGTCAACCCAGATTCTACATACAGTGAAAATATACTTCAGAAATGAAGGTAAAATACAGACATTTTCAGATGAAGAAAACTCTGACAGTTCATTGCCAGCAGACCTGCTTTAAAAGAAATGTTAAAGAAAATTCTTCAGATGGAAGGGAAGTGATACCAAAGGTAAACTTGGAACTTCAGGAATGATGGGAGAGCAACAGAAATGATAAATATCTGGGCATATTTAATAGACTATTTTCTTCTCCTAAGCACTTTAAAATATATAATATATTTATATATTACAAATATATACCATATATTTCAAATATAACATTTGAAGAAGTATAATATTGGCTGATGAAGTTTTTGACGTGTGTAGGTATTACAGGTTGAATTGTGTTCTCTCAAAATTCTTTTGTTGATGTCCTAACCCTAGTATCTCAGAATCTGACTTTATTTGAAGATTGGATCTTTTCAGAGGTAATCAAGTTAAAATGATGTCATTAGTCCAATTAACTGGTGTCCTTATAAAAAGGGAAAATTTAGACACATATTAAGGGCAGATGACATGAGGAGATATAGAAGTTGGCCAAGGAGAAAGGCATGAAACAGATCCTTTCCTCATAGCCCTCAGAAAGAACCAAACCTGTTGATACCATTATTTGGGACTTCTAGTGTCCAGCACCATAAGATGATACATTGCTTAAATTTCTGTTGTTTAAGCACCCGGTCTGCAGTACTTTGTTATGGCAGTCTTAGCAAACTAATACAGGAGATGCAGTACGTGTGACAATTACAGCATAACATAAAGAACTCTGTATACTGGAGAGGTTTCTGTATTCCACACAAAGTGGTAAAACATTGATTCTAAGTAGACTGTGAAAAGCAAAGTATGGTGTATTGTGATCCCTAGAGCAGCAACTATAAAAATCATACAAAGATATAGTGAAAAACGCAATAGGTAGATGGGGGCAGTGGCTCATGCCTGTAATCCAAGTGACTCAGGAGCCTGAGGTGAGAGGATTGCTTGAGACCAGGGGTTCAAGACCAGCCTCAGGAACAGAGCGGAGACTCAGTCTCTCAAAAAAAAAAAAAAAAAATTAGTGGGGCATGGTAGCATGTGATCTTGACTTCAGTTCAAGACTGCACTGAACTATGATAGTGCCACTGCATTTCAGAGTGAGAGCCTACCTCTAAAACAAAAAACACCCCCCCAAAAATAAAAACCACCTTAAAAATGCAATAGATAGACTCAATGGAATACTGAAAAATATGTAAATAATCCAAAGGAAAGCAAAAAAGAGGAAACAGAAAACCAAAAAAAGAGAAAATAGCAATAAAATGGCAGACATAAATCTAAAAATATCAATAATTACTTTAAATGTAAATGGTCTACAGACATATGAGCAAAGCCAGTTGGTATCTTTCAGATAAGCCCTGCCATAAACTCAAAAGCATTGATCCCACGTAGCACCATGTGAAACAAAATAATTGATCCTCCAAATGCCATCTGATTTCATGACCCACAGAATTTTGAGATATAATGAATGTTGCTTTTAAAACATGAAGTTGTCACCACCCAATAGAAGACAGAGATTGTGCAAATGAATAGAAGACACAATACGTACTGTCTACAAAAAATCTACTTCAAATATTATTATTCAGGTCAGTCAAAAGTAAAAGGATGAAAAAAGTTATGCTGTGAAAACACTGATCCAAAGAAAGCTGGAGTGGCTATGTGAATAGCAGCCAGAGTACGTTCAGAGGAAGATAAAGTACCAGAAATAAAGAGTGACATAGCGGTGTCAATTCACCAACACTCAATTCACCAAGGAGACATAACATCCTAAATATGCATGTGCCTAACAATAGAGCCTCCAATACATGAAGCAAAAACTGATAGAACTGAATGAAGAAATGGAAACTCACAATTATAATTAGAGGCTTCAACGCCCTCCTTTTAGTAATTTGTAGAATAAGAACCCAGAAAATCAACAAGGATGTAGAAAAGCTGAACAATAAACTTATAAAAACTATAAAAATCAACTATGTAAACAGAACTCCACCCCAAACAGAAGAACACACATGCTTTTCAAGGACACACCAAACATTCACAAGAGAACCATATCCTGGAACACAAAACAAACTTTAACAAAGTTAAAATTGAAATCAGACAAAGAATGTTCTCTGATTATTGTGGAATTAGACTAGAAATCAAAGAAGATAACTGGAAGATCTCCATGTACTTGGAAATTAAAACAATATGCTTCGAAATAATCCATGGGCCAAAGAGGAAGTGTCATGGGAAATTAGAAAATATTTTGATGTAAAAAAAAAATGAAAATACAATGTCAAAATGTGTGGGATACAGCCAAAACAATGCTTACAGAGAAAATTATAGCATCAAATGATTACATTATAAAAGAAGAAAGGGCTCAAATCAACAATCTAAGCTTCTATCTTAAAAAAAACTTTAAAAAGAAGAGCAAAATAAACCCAAAGCAAGAAGAAAGGAAGGAAATAAAGATAAGAGCAGATATCAATGAAATTGAAAACAGAATAACAATAGAGAAAAACAATGAAACCAAAAGTGTCTCTCTGGAAAGATTAATAAAATTAAAAAGCTCTGGTTGGACTAACCAAGAAAATAAGAAGAGACAAGAACCGATATCAGGAGTGAGTGAGTTGATATTTCTATAGACCCTATGGATGTTAAAAGACTAATAAAGAAATACTACAAGCAATTATATGCATATAAATTCAGAAACTTAGATGAAATGGACAGATTCCTTAAAAGCCAAAAACATCCAAATCTTGCATAAGAAGAAATAGATATCCCTATATCTATTAAGAAATTCATAGTTTAAAATCTTCCAAAAATAAAAAGTCCAAGCCCAAATTGTTTCACTGGTGAATTCTAACAAACATTTAAAGAAGACATAATACCAATTTTACATGTTCTTTTCCAGAAAATAGTAGAGGAGAAAACACTGTCAACTCATTTTATGTGGCCAACGTTATCCTGATATCAAAAGAAGACAAAGACCTTAAAAGAAAACTACAGATTAATACCCCTCATGAGTATAGAAGTAAAATCTGCCAAAAATTTAGCTAATTGAATCCAGCAATATATAAAAAGAATAATACAACATGACCAAATGGGGTTTATCACAGGAATGTAATACTATTTTAATATTTAAAAACGGATCAACCTAAAAACTATCATAATAGCAAACTAAAGAGAAAAATCACATGCTCTATCAATCAATACAGAAAAAGCACTTGACAAAATTCAATATCCCCTCATGGTTAAATAAACAAAAACAAAAGCAAGAAACTACTCTTAGCAAAGTGGAAATAAAAGAGAACTTTCTTAATTTCTTAAAAGATATCTTTAAAAACCCACAGCTAGGACCGTACTTGGAGAAAGACTGAATGCTTTCTGCTAAGCTTAGGAACAAGGCAGAATGACTACTCTCACCATTCCTGCTGAGCATTCCAATAGAAGTCCTACCCAGCATAATAAAGCAGGATAAAGAAATAAATGAATAGAGACTGAAAGGAAGCAACAAAACTATCCCTATTCACATATGACATAATTGTCTCCATTGAATATCCCAAAGAACCTGCAAACATTTCTACAGCTAATGAATGAGTTTAGTAAAGTCATAGGATCCATAGTAAGCACACAAAAATCAATTAATTGTATTTCTATATATAGTGAACATGAAATCACCAAACATTTTTTAAAATATCATTTACAGTAGCTTCAAAAAATTAAATACTTAGTTATAAATCTAATGAAATGTGTGCAGGGTATGTATGCTGAAAACTATAAAACACTGATGGAAGAAATCAGACTCTAATTAGATAAATGGAATATCTCCTGTTGATGAATTGGATGTTCAGTATAGTTCAGGTTTCAATTATCCCCAAATGAATGTAGAGATTCAGCACAATGCCCATCAAAATCCAAGAAGGACATTTTGTAGATGTAGACAATCTCAAAAATTATAGGGAAAGGCAAAGGAATTAGACTAATGAAAACAGTACCATAATAGAAGAATAAAATTGGAGGACACATACTGTGTTATCTTAAGATAAAGTATAAAGCTGCAGTAATCAGGATAGTGTGATATTGGTAAAGGAATGGACACATTCATCAATGGAACAGAATAGACCAGAAATAGATCACACAGATGTGGTCAATTAATTTTTGACAAAGATACAATTTTAGGAAATGCAAATGCAAAAAGGCGATTTAATGGAGAAAGGGCAGCCTTTTCAATAAACGTTATTGGAGCAATTAGATATCCATATGCAAAAAAGTGAACCTTGATTTACATCTCACACCATATACAAAAAAGTAAGTAAAAATGGATCACAGATGTAAATGTAAAACTAAAAAACTTTTAGAAGAAAATACAGGAGAAAATGTTCATGACCTGGGTTAGGCAAAGACTTCTTGGATGCTGCATCAAAAGTGTGATCTATACAAAATTAATAATTATTAATGCTTTACCAAAATTTAAAATGTTTGCTCTATGAAAGAAGCTATTAAGATAATGAAAAAACAAACTACAGACTCTGAGAGCATATTACAAGTAGCATACCTGAAAAGAACTTGTATACAGAATATATAATGAACTCTCAAAAATCAATGGTAAGACCACAATTTAAAATAACTTAGAAAAATCAATAATAAGAAAATTTAAAAATGGACGAAAGATTTGAACAGACACTTCACCGAAGAAGATATGTGATTGACAAATAAATATAGAAAAGGTGCCGAACAGCCTTAGCCATTAGGGAAATGCAAATTAACACCACAATGGCATAACTATAAGAATTAAGAGCGCTTTGGAATGTTGACAATACTAAGTTATATCAAGGATGCAGAGCAACAGGAGCCCTCCCACGTTGAGGTTTAGAGTGAAAAATGGTGCAGTCACGCTGGAAAAGAGCTTGGCAGCTTCTTTAAAGCTAACTTTACCATACGATCCAGCAATACCACTCCTAGGTATTTACCCTAACAAAATTAAAACTTTTACTTACACAAATTATACACAAATATTAATAATAACTCTATCCATAATCACTAAATCAACCCAAATGGTCTTCAACAGGTAAATAAACTATGGCATATTCACACAATGGACTACTACTCAACCATATGAAAGAACTATTGCTACCTGCAACAATATGGATGAATCTCAAAGGCATTGTGTAGAGTGACAAGAGCCAGTCTCAAAAGGTTATGTCCTGTGTGATTCCATGTATATGATATTCCAGAAAAGGCAAAACCATAGGGATGGAGAAAAGATCAGTGGTTGTCAGGGGTTAGGAGTTGAAAGAGGTTTTGACTACAAAGGGGCAACACATGGAAGTTTTGGGGGTGATGAACTGTCCTTTGTCCTGTTTGAGGTAGTGATTACATGAAATCTATACACATGTTAAAATTCATAGAAATCTACCCTCTAGAAAGGCAAAAATTTGAATCTTAGTAAATTTGAAAAAGGAAAAATAAAGGTAAACATGGTTATTCTTAAAGAGTATCTTAAGTTATGGAGTTAAAGCAAGCATATTTGTTTAAGCCGTATTTGTGACACACTCCAGTTCTAGTACATGCACATTTTATAGAATTCATAATCTCTTGAGAAAACAATATATATAATATATCTACCTCTTTGTAGTATTTGGAGCATAATTTTATCATTTGAAATGCTAAACAAAGTCTTATAGATGTTTAAACTTTTTATAAGATTACATTGATTATATATAGAATTTATTTGATCCTAAGCCCATGCAGCGACTCAGCCCCTAGCTATAATGTTTTTATGAGCAAGTATCATCTGGGTCACAAAAATGCATTTTATGATACAGTTACTGAAATATTTTGTGAACAAAGGACAGGGACTGCCTAGTGCAGTCAGGCAATGCATGTGTCATTTTGCTGTGGGAGTATACGTCTCTGTTCTTATCTGAAGTTGTTGGGTATTAAGGAAACCAGTCCTTGAGGCAAGTTTTCCTGACAATAATCGTGTACGGACTGCCCATGACCTCTTGTCGACTAGGGGCAGCAGTATAGTGCAGTGGAAGGAGCAGTGTATATGGAACTTAGCTTCTGGTCCTACCACCATTTATCTGTCTTCTCTGGACTTTATTCGTCTCACCATTAAAATATGACATTGCTTTGCAGTTTTTCTGTGTTCTCTCATGATGTAGCTATGTGTGTATTCATTTAATGTGGCCCATTGCTGATGTGTTTCCTTCTTTTTAACCTCCTTGTTGACATTATTTAGCTGTCTCATATCGTCCAAATTTTTTCAGAAAGATTGGCCTAAGGTTAAAAAATAATTTCTTTTCATCAATGTCGTCAAGTACTCATTTGTTCATTTGTCATTCACTGAGCAGCACTGTCCTAGGCACTGGAGAACTAGAGACAAAATGATTGTCCACAGGGGTATGGTCTATTGGAAGAGAAAAGCAAGTATAATACAGAATGATAAGTATTGTGATAGGCAAAGAGATCCACATGGGAGAGAGAAAAGGACGACGGGATGGGACTATGAAGGGAATGTTTTGAAGAATGAGTAGACACTGACCGGCAAAGATAAAAAGCTGCTGCCGCGATGAGAGATTGCAGGCCACTGTAAGGGAGGAGGGTTCTGTGAGGAGAGGCGGGGGAGGCAGCCAGCATGTGTGGCACACTCTGTGGTTTGGAGTTTTTCCTGAAAGGATGGGGAGCCCCATAGAGAATCTAATGGGGAACAGGGATGTAATAAGACGTGCACTGGGAAGTCAGGTTGTATGTCTGTGTGGTGGGAAAGGGAGAGAGAATGTTGACCCTGCAGACTGTTTTGAAAGCCGTTACAATAACCTAGGAAGGGATGGTGAGTGGCAGTGAGGAGTGAGGAGCAAATTCAGACTCCAGAAATATTAAGTAGGTTGAATTGCAAGGACTTGGAGAAGAATTGGAAGTGGGGGGTACTTGGTCACTTAATGTGATGCTGTCATTTATGGTAATTAAAAGCCACTCTTCTATGTGTAAGTAAATGGCAAAGGTTGCCCTTAGGACACACAGTACCCCTTTGATGATGGAATCTGGACATTGATTTTTTTAAATTTTAATTTAATTTTAGAGACAGAGTCTTGCTCAATCACCCAGGCTGGATCATAGCTCACTGTAGCCTTGAACTCCTGGGCTCAAGTGATCCTCCTGCCTCAGCCTTTTGAGTAGCTGGGACTACAGATGCATGCCACCATGCCCAGCTAATTTTTAAAGACATAGGTTCTCTCTGTGTTGCCTAGGCTGATCTTAAACTTCTGGCCTAAAGCAATCCTCCCATCTTGGCCTCCCAAATTGCTGTGATTATAGACATGAGCCACTGAAGTTGGCCTTAGATATTGATATTATTTTCGTTTTAGAGAGAAAGACAAAGAAGCATCAAGAAGTTATGGAACTTTGTGACCATGACACATTATGTTTTAAGAAGAGTCATTGACAGTAACATGGTTTTGAGAGGGGGAATCAGAGGCAGGGAGGCCAGTTAGTGAACCATTTTGAGACTAAAGTAATAAGATGAGACAAAGTGGTGGCACTGCTTTAAATGAAGGACTACAACATGTGCAGGAAGGGAAAACTGCTGACATCACTGAGTGCAGTGGCAGAGTCCTCACTGAGGTCTGCAAGTTGATTTTGATATCGTGAATAATGTAAGTCACCTTAGTGACATAGAAACACAAATGCTTAAATATGTTTTGCCTATCTGACTAAAAGTATCTATCAAGTCTGGGTAACCAAGTTATAGCTCAAGAAAGTAAAATTCCCTTTAACAGAAATGTCTATCTAGATAACCCATGCCAGGTGAATCACAACAACAAGTCTATTTCTGTGGATCTCCATTTTTCTGCTCTAACACCACCAATCACCTTACCATATGATACAGAAATTGAAGAGTTATAGCTTTCTGAGAAAGACTGTGATTTTGGAGACAGCCTGCTCTGAGCAATAGCACAATTAGAAATTAGATCTCAGGATAGGTTGCAACTGTGGTTGAGTTTATAATAGGTAGATTTTTAATGGGTTTGAATACAGGGACTTTTCAGACTTTACTCCCAAGGTTGGGGAGAGGCCCCTCTTTGTGGCCTCCTGTTTGGGCTGAGCCTGCTCTGACTGCGCAGACTGTGCTGGAGAGCGGGGTGCAGGGCTGGGGCTGGCGTCCCACTAGTGGTGTGGCCTTGGGCAAGTCATTTGGCCTCTCTAAGCCTTAGTTTCCTTCTCTACAAAATGAGCACAAGAATTGTAGCTATCTCATGAGACACTGTGAGATAAAATCACTGAGTTCATAGTAAGTGCTTAGTATGATGCCTGCCAAGTAATACTTAATTAGTTAATTAATATTGAATACAAAATTGTGCAATCTCTACCTATTTACAATAGTCAGTCTTGGTACATCTAACTTGAATTGCAGTCACCATGTGATTATACTTAAAAACAGAATACAAGTACAACCTTCTTTGGCTAACAGTTCTTCCCTAGTTAGGGCCATTAGTCTAAGTATAGGCTGTATTTTTCCATGGAGGGGGATTGGGAGGTAGGAATGTAGAGAAAACAAAAAAAAATCCGCCATTGTACTAATGAGTCTATGCACCTGAGAATAAACTTTCTTACATGGGAATGTTTTTATTGCTCAGGTACATTAAGGAAACAAACATCAAAAATGACCCAATTGAACTCAACAATCTTATCAAGAAAAACTCTGATGTGATAACATGGACCCCACAACCTGGAGCCACCCTTGATCTGGGTAGGATGCTAAAGGACCCAACAGACAGGTTTGGCTTAAATATTTATAGAGGACAAAAATGCTTTATGAATTTTTTTCAATATTATGAGAAAACAAAGGGCTCACTGCTGGCCTCTTGGCAGGTTCTTATTTTGTTTTGTATGCAGTTAGATCCACACACCACTTTTTAGAATAGAAATCTTACTATTTAAATAAAATGAACTATCTAACAACTATCTCTCAATCTAAGGGAAAAGTCGACTGAGTTTTTTCCTAAGTTTTCATCCCATGTAATAGTTACTCAAATGTTTTCCTCATCTCAAAACCTTACCAGAAAGTAAAGAGTAAGGAAGGTTTTTTTTTTTTAAATTAAAGACCACTGATACAGCTAAAAAGTAAATCATTTTATATAAGTAAAAAGCAATAAACACGAAAGTGAGTTTTCATGTCAATACAAACATTACCCAACTGTCTATTCCATGGACAGTACATTTGAACAAGTAACAATACACACTGAAAGTGCAATTCAAGGAAAGTTAACATTAATGTCATGAACCTATATATATATATTTTGAATACTTGTCCTCAGCCAAATGAAACCATAATGGGCTATAAAGGATTAAAGATTTTGGAGAGTGGCACACACGATTACCAAAAGCACACCCTCTCCCAGCCTTATGGCCTGTTTCGTCTTTTGCTAACTTCCCTTATCAAAGGAGTATTCAAATCTGGTAAATTCTTCATTAATCTCTCACAAATCCATCACTCATCTCTAGCCTCTTGTGTCCCGGCCTTAATCCTGCCTCTCCCAATTTCTCACCTGGATTCCAGCCGCTGGCCGCTGAGTTGTGTCTATGCCTCCTCCCCACACCCTTTGATCCATCCTCCATGCCAGGGTTTTCAGTTTGCTTGTCACAATCCATTGGCAGGTCATAAAATCGGTGTCATTGCTCACAACCAGCATTTAAAATAAATAGAATGAATGGAATGGAACAGAATAGAAAATACCTGAGTGTGTTGTATATGAGTCACATGGGTATTATTTCATGAAACTTTTGTTTCACAGGTGCCCTTAGTATGTGGACCTCCAGCATCCTGATGTAAAATGTTGTTTTTACTGGGATTATAGACAAAATGTTTGAAAGCCCCAACTCTACATTGCAACAAAGTAATCTTTCTAAAATGAAAAACTATTCCTATTCCTTCCTCACTTAAGATTCTTTAGATTATCCTCAGTGCTTCCAAGATAAAAGTGGTTTTTTATTTTCCAGGTCAAGAGTGAAAAAGGATTTTAATTATTCCCATTACTAGCAGGATATTCAAGAACCTTTGTCATTTGCCATTTGCCTTCTTCTCGAAAATCATCTTTCTCTACTCCTCCAGATATGTCCTACAGTGGTAATTTTCAAATGTTAATGAATATCACAATAACTAAGGGAGCTTACATAAATGCAAATACTTGGGTTCCTCCCCCAGAGATACTGATTCAGTAGATCTGAGACAGAGCCCAGGAATCTGCATTTCTACGCTTTTGCCATGCCAAAGCATTCTGGGTAACAAGAGCGTCAATATTGTTGGGTGTCAGAGCTAACTCAAAGTGTAGGGGACACACAGATGCTAAGTGCTTAACTGCCTTGTCAGGGGAGAGGGAATACAGGAGAGCCAAGGAAGTATGCCTTCAAGGAAAGCGCCATCTGGGTCATGGGACTTAGAAATGAGAAGGCTACAAGTAAGTGATTAGAGAGAAGAAAGAGATTCCAGTCAGAGGCAATGGCACATTCTGGAGAAGGCAGTTGTAGATGGTATCATGGGTTTGGTGAGTGCAGATACTTCAAATGAGGGAATAAATATATGTCATTCATTCAGAAACAGTTTATTGAGCTGCTTCTGTATACCTGGTATCACACTAGACATGGGGGATATGGCTGTGGAAAGGTCCTTGTCCTCATGAAGCCACCTGTCTTCCTGAGTATGGGCTGGTGAGTGCAGGTGGAGGAAAAGGATGAGCAGGAATGCTGGGTGGGGGCCTGGGTTAGAAAGGCCTTGTGGAGCTGCAGAGAGATATAAAGCAAAGCAGGAACATTACAAAGCTGTGTTCTAGAAAAACCATTTCAGCTTTGCAGAGGGGAACGGACTGTGGAAGAGGCTATAGGTAGAACCATTGGAGTCAGGGAGGCTGCAGGGGAGGCTGTGGCTTTATATAGGAAGAGATTAGCAAGGCTCTAAACTGGGACAGGGGCAAGGAGTTGGAGAAGATTGACATATATTTTAGAAGTGAGAAGCTTTAGGATTTGGTAAATAATTTATTACAGAAACCAGTGCTTCTGTCACTTTGGGAATACAATGGACCAAAAGTATAGTTTTGAGAAGAGGGACATCTACCACGACCTGCTGAATCTTTACTAGGCAGATGCCTGTTTCCCTCCTTATATTTCTCTTACCCACATCACTTCCTATTCCATTCCCAGGATTCAAGATTCCATGTTCCATGCAAGGATCTATCTTCACATGGGATGGACAGAACTCTAGGATTATGAGAGAACTTCATTACCCACATTGCTGACTGGGTTTAAAGATAAAATTGCCCATTTGTCTGTCAGCTGTGCTTTGATTCATGCAGTAAGAGTGCTGTATATTAGAAACACAAAATTCTGAGATTCTCAAAGATAGGCTAAAGTTTATATTTAACAAATATTTGTTGAGCACTTGCTATGTGCTCAGCCAAGGTTGCTACTTTCATCAAACTTATATTCTGTTAATAACTGGGGTGGAGAAGCAGGAGTGTGCAGACATCCACAAAGTCAATATGGCCAGATTATATTCAACATTTTCATATTTAGTTATTTCAACCAAAAGCATCCAAAAAACTGGTTTTCACACTTTTTCCCCCCATACACAGACTTTTTTCTTCAAATGAAATCTGACTTGGAAACCCATCACACTAAACAATTAACAGGATCTGCTGTGGTTTAGGCAACAGTGGGACCCCTGGGAATCATTTGAGCAGTGTCAAAGCTACTAATCTTGTTGACTTTTGCTGTTTAAGTGGTAACTTTTGCCTTCATCATTTGCTGCTTTCTCTTTGTGTCTTTAAGCAAGGGCATCATAGAGCCTCCACAGGGGACTAAAATTTACAAGGATTGCTGGGACTTTGAACCCTATTTGAAAGTCTTGAATGCTGCTGTAGAAGACAAAATATTTCTTCACTCATCCTGGATAAAAGAATACTTCACTTGGGCTGGATTTAAGGATTATAACCTTGTGGTCAGGGTATGCTATCAACTATTATTTGTCTTTGCTTTCTTGTATTATAGAAACACAGGAAAACCCCTTCATTTTCCAATTTGTTTCTCAAGCAGCATTCATTAAGCCCCACCAACTGCCTAACAGAGAACAAATTTGACAATTTGATCTACAATCCTTTGATGAATATTTAGGGAATGTTCTGAAGTCCAGCTTAGGTTTTCTTTTGGAGCATCTTTTATCTTCTGTCACCATGTGTTTGTTGTTTGTGTTTGTGAGTATTTT
The DNA here is from genome assembly GCA_963573855.1 of Lepilemur septentrionalis. NCBI lineage: Eukaryota > Metazoa > Chordata > Mammalia > Primates > Lepilemuridae > Lepilemur > Lepilemur septentrionalis. The sequence goes on from CAUYMX010023158.1 coordinate 67,073, forward strand.
GTTTCTGTTTTGACATGGCAGGAACAGCTATTTAAACTGTGGGACTACTAGCACTCTGGGAGGCCAAGGCGAGCAGATCACTCAAGGTCGGGAGTTCGAAACCAGCCTGAGCAAGAGTGAGACCCCGTCTCTACCATAAATAGAAAGAAATCAAATGGCCAACTAAAAAATATATATAGAAAAATTAGCCGGGCATAGTGGCACATGCCTGTAGTCCCAGCTACTCGGGAG